>PVKP010043713.1:0-17182 GCA_004027715.1 Plecturocebus donacophilus
ACATTCCATTCGACCCAGCAATCCCATTACTGGGTATATATCCAAAGGTTTATAAAATCATTCTTTTATAAAGACACACGCACACGTATGTTCATCGTGGCACTGTTTACAATAGCAAAGACTTGGAACCAACCCAAATGCCCATTGATGATAGACTGGACAGGGAAAATGTGGCACATATACACCATGGCATACCATGCAACCATAAAAAAACAATGAGTTCGTGTCCTTTGTAGGGACATGGATAAATCTGGAAACCATCATTCTCGGCAAACTGACACAAGAACAGAAAACCAAACACCGCATGTTCTCACTCATAGGCGGGTGTTGAACAGTGAGAACACATGGACGCGGGAGGGGAGCATCACACACTGGGGTCTGTTGGGGGGAAATAGAGGAGGGACAGTGGGGGGTAGGGAGCTGGGGAGGGACAACATGGGGAGAAATGCCAGATATAGGTGATGGGGAATTTTGCTATAAAAGGAGCAGAAAAATGGACAGTGGCTAGGAAAGAACATGGTAAAAAGGGCTTGTTTAAATAAGGTGACAGAAATCATAAAGTAACAGCATGTTTGCATGCTGATGAACTGATTCAGTGAAGAAGGAAAATTAATAACAGGGTAAGTAAGGGAGAAATGACAGAGTATATGAATAGGCGGAGAACTTGAAGCCTAGTGCATCCATGGAGGGTTACCCTTGGAAGCAAGGAAACAGCTGCTCTATAACACAATAGGAAGGCAGTCAGAGCCTCTGGGGAAAGTGCTGGTAGGAAGAACTACCAGGAGAATGGAGGTTCTCTTCTAACTCTTTTATTCATAAATTAGGAAATGAGATCATCAGCTCAAGGTGAGAATTGGGGACTAGGGTTAGAGGTTTGCAGAGAAAGTAGAATATACTCAATATTGTTTAAGACAGTGGGCAATTACATAACCTTAGGCAGGACTTCTCAACCCAGGCCCTCTTGACGTTTGAGGCTGGGTTATTCTCTGCTGCAGGAGAGGCTGACATTGTAGAATGTTTTGTGCGTCGCAGGCTTCTACCCACTGTATCACAGAAGCAGCCTTTCCCCCTTTTCTCCCTCAATTGTGACAACCAAAAGTGTCTTCAGATATTTCCAGATGTCCTTTGGGGTCAAAATTGTCCCCATTTGAAAGCCACCAGTCTAAGGAAATGTAGTATGATTGTCAGGAAGCATTAACAGCCAAGTTAAGGTTCATAATCGTGAATTTAACATGAGATCAGTCAGCATTGTATTATATTCAGCTGTGCAGGTGCAGGCACAGAATATGAGAAAGTTAGATTTAACCAGGATTGGGGTTTTGCCAAAGGAGTACAATGAAGAGACTACAGAAGAGCCAGGGAGGTATTTTAATAATTGATCATGGAATTTATACCAGGCAAGGATAAAAGTGAGGAAAAATGGTAGGAACACTAGATTGTAGGTCCTACTGGGGTCAAAGGATTATAGAGATAGGAATTCCAGAGAGGGTGATGTAATATTAGAGATTTTCGAAAAGAACCTTCTCCCTGTTGATGTCTAGGAAGGAAATCTCAGATGGAGGAAGTGCAGGATGAACTCATCCACAGATTGACCATTGGTCGGAGTGCCGCTCAGAAGAAATTCCATGTGCCACGGCAGAATGTGCCAGTTATCAACATCACTTATGACTCCACGCCAGAAGATGTGAAGGCATGGTTACAGTCAAAGGGATTCAACCCTGTGTAAGTCCCTCTGTGAATACTTCACGATTCTGTGTCATGCATTGTTTTCAATTTAGATGTCACAGATAACTCTTAAAAAACATAAAGGCACAAACTGCATACTCAAGAAATGACTATAGCCATTCATAGCTGAAAAGGAACTGAAATAAGCAGAAATAATTATCATGTGATGCCACCCCATTTTCAAGTTGGTAGTATCTGTTCATTATTGTTTCTTTAAGCAAACTGTTGGAAGCTTTGAGGCCCAGTAGCTTCTTTTCTCCATCAGGTTATTCTGATGTAACCTAGGTAGGACTATGGTCTTAGCTGGACTCCCTAGACCACATAGGACATATTCAGCATAAGTTTTCCTCCTGCTGCAGGACATAGTATCTCCAGCAAATAAAAAATAGACAATGTTACCTAGCATCAATTAGAATCTTAATAGAGCTTTTCCTTTAATAAACCCATGGTAAAGGCTCTATTATCTATCTAAAAGTCTATAAACCTTTCATGTGTATTTGGCACAATGAACTATTAGAATAATATGTATTCAAGGGGCCTTGACATATTACAAACTCACCTACCCAGCTTGATTGAAAAGTGAGGTACAATGGTTAGTCAGTTGCCAGGTTACTATTCCTTCTGTGAAACATCAAATCACAAGGAATTGGTATTAAACAATGACACTAACCCCAATTGGCTCCTTTTTGATACTTTGTAATTAATCATCTGCATAGCCTCAGGGTCATCATCATGAAAGAACCTTGTTACCACCCTGACTATAAAGACCGTAGTAGCATTTAATAAGGGTTCCAGGGTATGGAACACTTAGAAAAGAACAGAACATTTTCTCCTTTGTTTGTAGGCAGTATTTTTAATGCTCAGTTTGTTTTTCTTTTCTTTCTTTAGGACTGTCAATAGTCTTGGAGTATTAAATGGTGCACAGCTTTTCTCTCTCAATAAGGATGAACTGAGATCAGTCTGCCCTGAAGGGGCGAGAGTCTTTAGCCAAATCACTGTACAAAAAGCTGCGTTAGAGGTATGACTTGTCAACTTGAGGTGGTGTTTTTCTGCAATTTGAAAGCTCTGAAAACAACTGTTTATGTCCATATTAGACAATTTCCCTTTCTTAACAGAGCTGAATTAAATTTAACTCTGCTTTTGTAAATTTGTCACTGGAGATCATCAATGACATTTGCAGGAAGATTGATTTGTTATAAATGCTCATACGACATGAAGCTTGAGCACATACTTTTGGACATTTAACAAAAAGCATAATGTTCCCATTTTATATGTATTCAGTACTTCTGTAGGAATTTTAATTTTGACATAATAATGGAAATTAGCTTCTGAATGAGTAAATGTCTTAAAAGGCGCAAACTCTTGCCTATTCTTAATATTTAGTTTGGAGATTCTAATAGCTTATAGGTTGTAAAATTGTAAAACTCTGGCTGTGTGTGTTAAATCTAGTAATACTTCTAAATAATCGGGAAAGATCCATTAGGTAGAGATCACTGAAAATAGCCCTGAAGAGTAATTGTTTAGTTAGTGGTCTGTATGAAAGCAGGAGAGTCAATGTTTTCTAGATTGGTTTATACTTAAATTTCCAATATCCTATTGTAGCCCTAAAATGGGCTGTGTACAGGTAGTAGTTTCCAATTGTTTCATCTCACAGCTCTTAATAGTTTCATGAAAGTTATACTTGGACTCAAATGAAAGAATGTAGGCTTTGGCATGAAACTGATACATAATCATCTCTAGCAGGTATATTCTATACATTCAACAGTTAAGTAATTCAGGGTAAAATCACTTCATGCATATCACCCTGTAGCCATTCTAAATCAAGAGAAATTCTATTTCCCTTGGAGGTTTTTCCTTACAACATTGATCTTAAAGGCTGCATACTGAAGTTTGATTTGATTCCTTTCCATATGTTGAATATTAATAAGGATTACATATTTTCTCAAGCAGTTTTATTACCATTATAGTCTAATTTTGTTGAGAGTGTATAATTACTTCTTAAAGGTATGTTAGAAAATTCCATATTCCTAACATTTCTGAATTCCTTCATCCACACCTGCCTATCATTATTGTCATTTGCTGTCCCCACCCACTTCAGGATGGCTTCCTGCTTCTTGTTCTGTCCCTGTTCTCTGGATGGGAACTGAAGCAGAGGCTGGCTACCTGAGGTTCTTCATGTTCCTCAGCCACCTTCCACCTCACCCTTTTCTTGGATCTAGTTCATCTTTTATATTGTTCACCTGTGTTGCCAGAGACTTCTGTTGATAAGAGTGGAAGAAGGGGAAAATACACGGATTATAGAGGGTCTGGGAAAGGAGAAAAGCTAGAGTGATCAGAGGGTCAGAACTATGTGGAGGGGAACTGGGTGAGTTCCGAGCCCACTCTGGCTTGAGTTAAAATCTTCTAAAGGCAGATCAGTATCTTGCTTGACCCAAAAAGAATTCTTTGATAATTTACCATGTTATTGTACTTATTGTACATATATGCTGTTTCTCTCAGCAAACCTAGAGTACTACACATACATTATTGATTTATCTTTATCATGTTCAAATGAAAGGCCTTGTGAGTGAATTGCCTTAACAGACTTTACAAAATGAAAAAATTATTAATGTGATATATTAGTGAAGTCCAGAAGCTTCACTTAAAAAGTGCAGCCATTAGCTTTCCTAAAGAGATACTAGAAGAAAACCACAGTACACTTTGATCCTGAGCCATTTCGTTGCATGACCTGTAGACTGCACAGATCAGTAACCGTCTTATCTGAACTGTTTATTTTTCAGGATAGCACTGGCAGCTCTGAGTTACAAGAAATTATGAGAAGACGACAGGAAAAAATCAGTGCTGCTGCTAGTGATTCGGGAGTGGAATCTTTTGATGAAGGAAGCAGTCACTAATTTGTTTGTTTGTTTTTAAACTCCATTGTTTTTGGTATTATTTCAACATGCTTTGTTTTAGGAAGCCTTGAAGGGAATGTCAGATTCATTTTTCTTGTAGTAATTTACCGCCGTAAAAAAACCCCACGCAAACCTGAGTGAGCACAGGATTTGCTTCTAGGCCCATCATTTTTATTAAAACTGAAAAAAACTTAAACTGAATCTTTTGACCTTGGAAAAAATTTTTTCCTACTTTACCAAGGTAAAGTTTTCTTTATTAGAGTAATTGTTTTATCCCCATTCCAGTGTATAAGCAGGAATTGTTTAGATAATGGTGGAGTTATTCACTGCAACGAAGCAACAATGTTGTCCATGATTTAAACTCTAAGCAGTTTTGATTTTGTCTGTGAATATGGCGTCTGTCATTCAGGGCGTAGCTCACTGTAGGCTAGCCTCTGCTTACTTAGGTCTCTTCTCTGACATACTCAATGGAAGAATATTTAGATTTATTTAAAGTTCTTAATGCCAACAGTTCAAAAAAAAATTAAAACATTTGAATGAACTGTAAAGTACAGCCATACCTTGGACATGCAAATATAAATCTATGGAGCATTCTCAAGACAGTTTGTCATGGCTCTGTTGATTGCAATTCCTTGTATAGCTTGTATTTTGATTTAGTTTATATTCTGCTTATTATATATACTGTGTTCTTATATATGAGAAAGCACAAGTGGGAAAGAGGTCATGTCTGCTCAAAATCTAGCAAAGGAAGTAGTCTGCATTGATGTGCAATTACAGTATTTTGCTTAATGAAAGCCTCAGTTCTGAATATTGATATTAGTAGTTAAAAGGAAATGGGGCCATTTTATGTGTTTATCTGTGTCAAGTCTTTCTGGTAATAAGAATCACTTAATTTACACATATTTTAATCCTATGAAAGATTCCACATAGAGAAAAGAAAGATACCTAACGTTCAACAAATGTTATTTTTGGAAACACAAGTTTTGTCATTAAATGTTATTTCACATATATAAAACAGATGTTATGTAAGGATGTTGTATATTTTAACATAAATCATTTAGAGAAATTATCTAGAGTCATTAATTTTCATAGTGCCTTTTTCACATGAGTCAGCTGGAAAGTCTGCAATAAACAGTATTTGCTGTCTGTTAATGGCTTCTGTCTCATTGGCAAAAAGGATCTGTGCTGTATCGGCTGAGGATTTGAGTTGAATAGAAGGGGAAAAAGTAGAGTCCGTATATATTTTTTTAACCTGTATATTCTATTTCTGAGTGGGTAGAAAATTCTAGAATACTTTCTTCAGTTGTTTTTCTTCTTTTCACCTCTCATTTCATCATCTTTCCCTTCCACCATCTAGTCACATTTGGTAGCGATAATGGAACTAATTTACACTGCATTTATGATTGCTAAATGCTTCCGCATAAATGCTTTCCTGGATATTTGCAACAACTCTATATGAGTTATTATAGATGAGGAGGTTTAGCTTCCTAGAAGCTAATTTTCCCCAGATCATGAAGGATGTGGGTCTCTCATCTTCCATCTCTCAGTCTCTCTATAACACTGCCCCTTGGATAAAGTGGAGCAAGCATGAGCACGATAAAGGTGAATTAGTTTAGATCTTTTACATTTCATAAGAACTAACACTTATGTATAATTTAGCCTTTATTTAAAGGGATAAGATGAACGAAAATAAGATCCAAAATTTGACCTGTGTGTAAAATAGCATGTGGATATGAAAAGAATTGGTGTAATTTATATCTTTATACTATAAGATACCAAAGGAATGTACCACAGAGGCAGTAATTGCAGAAAGCAGTCATGTCAGCTAAGGGTGTGGGTACAAACAGAAGAGGCTCATGGGATTTAGAATCTTGAGAGGGCGGCACTACAGAGTTTGGATCCAGACATCTGAGGGTTTAGTCACTGGCATCTGAGGATTTGAAGAAAGACCCCCGCCCCCCACAAGGCTAACAAGGGACACAACCTAATTGGTGCTTTTGCCTCAGGTATTCAGAAAAGAGTTCAGGAACTGAAAATCAGTTAAGAAAATCCATGCATCTGGGACTTAGACTTTGGAGAAGAGCATGGCAGGTAGCTGGTGTTTGAATGCCTCTGGGAGCATGGGGAAAAGAAAACTGGAAAATTGAGCCTACTGCTTCTGGGAATCATTTGCTATTTATTGAGTGAAGAACCATGACTGGGGTGATGTTGGAAGCAACAGGAAGTAGAACTGGAGGGAGGAAGTCCCTTGTTCCCTCCCTAGCCTTCTATCTCCCTGTAGCACATGTGTTGAGTACAGTCTATTGAGCATGCACCTGACAAAGCCCCACATCTCAAAGATGAGAATGAAGGGATGGATTTGAAGCTGAGGGAATAACTCATAACCCATTCCAGTCTCAGTAGTTGGCCTCTACACTTGCTCTTCTGTACATATTTGAAATTTCTTACAACAGTAATTTTTAAAATGTGGGCTAGGAGCAGAATACAGGCTCATGCTGGTAACACCAGTACTTTGGAAGGCCAAGATGGGAGAACTGCTTTAGTCCAGGGGTTCAAGACCAGCCTGGGCAACAAAGTGAGACCTTGTATCTATGAAAAAAAGTAGCCACATTTGGTGGCATTCACCTATAGTCCCAGTTACTTCGGAGTCCAAGGTGAAAGTATCATCTGAGCCAGGAGTTCAAGACTGCAGTGAGCCATGATTGCACCATTGCATGCCAGCCTGGGTGATGGAGTGAGAACCTGTCTCTTAAAAAATGATTTAAAAAATTAAAAAATAGAAAAGCTTATGATTTTACTTAAGATGCAATCACCTTTCTCTGTTATTTAAGTGGTATTTAATATAGAGTACTTAATGTAAAGAATTGGGTGTTTTGTTTTTTAAAAATATCTTCCATATCTCTGCTTAACTCAATATTTTTTCAGCTTTCCCAATTATATGGAATACAGTTAGAATATCAGTCTTAAAAGGGGATTTTGTGAAGATGGCAGAGTAAGAGGTACCAGAAATCTGTCTACCCACCTAGACAATAATTATACTGGGGGAATCTATTTGATGTAATCCTTTTGAAACTCTGGAATCCATTGATGGCTTGCAACTTCCAGGGGAAGGCTTGGTTGGTAATTTGCAGTTAATTTTGGTGAATAGCAAAAATTAATAATAAAAATTTTGCTCTTAGCCCAGTAGCAGCTACCCATTCCCCACCCCCAAACCTTGTGGCATGAGATGTGCACATGTTCCTGGAACAGCCTGCACACAGCTTGTGGGAGCCAGGGTTGGCAGAAGGGGTCTTTCCCCCAGCACTGGGTATCTGTTCTTTGATCATAGAGGTGCAAAGAGACAGAGACCATTGTCGTCGTTTCCTCCACACATTATTATTGCCAACTCCTTCCCTCGGGCCACAGGTGACTTTTAGAGACTTTAAAGGCTGGCACCATTTTTTCTTTTTTTTAATTTTTTTCTCCTTTTGGGAGCCAGATATTGAAAACTAGTACATTCTAAAGCAACCATACATAATGGGAAAATTTGAAAATTTTTGTGTAAGCCTAGGAGAAGGCACAGGTTCAGGAAACACATGTGAAGACCTTAATTTTATACCTCATGTTGATCTACATGAGAGAGACAGCCTACACCAATTTTTAAAAAAATTAGCAGAAAACAGCAAACCATGGGGGAAAGGAGGCCTCTAACAGGGCCTTAAGGAGGAGTCTAATATCTATAGTTACCACATTATTAGATGCAAATGTCAAGTTTTCAACAAAAAAAAATCACAAAATATGCAAAGAAACTAGAAAGTAGAGCCCATTCAAAGGAGAAAATCCAACATATCCCTGAAAAAGATATGATGGCAGATCTGCTAGATAAAGACTAAAGAAGCTGCTTTAAATATGCCGAAGAACTAAGGGAAGACATAGAGGAAGTCAAGAAAACTATGTATGGACAAAATGGAAATTATAATAGATAACGTAAAAACAAAATGCTGGAGACTAAAAGTACAATAACTAAAATGAAAAATTTACTATAGGAATTCAAAGACATATTTGAGCAGGCAGAGGAAAGAATCAGTGAAATTGAAGATAGAACAATGAAAATGATCAAGTCTGAGGAGCAAGAAGAAAAAAAATGGAAGAAAAAGTGAACACAACAAAGCCAAACCTGTGAAACACCAGGTTAAGCGAACCAACATATGCATCGTGGGAGCCCCCAAGAGGGAGAATAGAGGAAGGAAGAGTAGATAAAATACTGTAGGAAATAATGGCCACAAACATCTCAAATTTTATGAAGCATCTGAATATAAGCATTCTAGAAACTTAATGAACTCCAAATACAATGAACTCAAGGAGACACTACTGAGATTCATTATAACTGAAGTGTCCAAAGCCAAAAACAGAATCTTAAAAGTAGCAAGAGGGAAATGACTTACCACATACAAGGAATCCTTGATAAGATTATCAGCAGATTACTCATCAGAAACTTTAAAAACCAGAAGGCAGTGGATTAATACATTTAAAATGTTTAAAGGAAAAAAAAAACCAAAACTTTAAGAATCCTGTATCTGGGGCCAGGCACAGTGGCTCACGCCTGTAATCCCAGCACTTTGGGAGGCCGAGACTGGCAGATCACAAGGTCAAGAGATCGAGACCATCCTGGTCAACATGATGAAACCCCGTCTCTACTAAAAATACAAAAATTAGCTGGGTGTGGTGGCACATGCCTACAGTCCCAGCTACTCAGGAGGCTGAGGCAGGAGAATTGCTTGAACCTGGGAGACAGAGGTTGTGGTGAGCCGAGATCGCGACATTGCACTGTAGCCTGGGCAACAAGAGCGAAACACTATCTCAAAAAAAAACAAAAACAAACAAAAAAAACACAAAGAATCCTATATTTGGCAAAATTTGTCTTTAAGAATGAAGGAGAAATTATGACATTCCAAAATAAACAAAAGCTGAGGGAATTTTTTTTAACCAATAGACCTGCCCTGCAGGAAATGCTCAAGGGAGTGCTGAAGTTTGAAATGAAAATTTGCAAAACAGTAACTTGAAGCCGTATGACAAAATATAGATCTCAGTGATGGTAAATGCATGGGCAATGATAAAAACTAGTATTATTGTAACAATGGCATGTGTTTCCACTTTTTGTTTTCCATATGATTGAGAGACTAATATATTTTTCAAATAATTATTGTCAAATCTAGTGTTATCATAACTTTGGTTTCTGACTCCACATTTTTATTAAAAGAATTGTTAGTTTTTAAAAGTTTATGTTTCTGGTCCCACAATGTATAAAAGTGTAATGTTGTGACATCAAAAACGGAAGGAGATGGGGACATAGCTGTTAAAGAACAGAGTTTGTTGACGTTAAGCTGATATAGCATGTTGTAACTTCAAGACATTAAATGTGATTATCATGTTAATCACAAGGAAAATAGCTTAAAATATACACAAAAGTTAAGTAAATTTAAAAACTTTTATTTATAGTAGCATAAACCAAAATAAAATTCTTAGGAATTATACAAGGCAGTGTGAAATTTGTTCAATGAAAACTATGAAACATTTCTGAAAGAAATTAAAGAGGGCACAAATAAATGGAAAAAAATCCCATATTCATGAATTGGAAGACTTAATACTGTTAAGATATCAATAATATCTAAGCCAATCTACAGATTAAGATTGGCAGTGTCTCTGAAAATCCCAATGATGTGGGGGTTTTTTTGTTTGTTTTTTGTTTTGTTTTGTTTTTTGTAGAAATAGAAAAACCCATCCTAACATTCATATGAAATCTCAAGGGACTCCAAATAGCTCCCTACCCCCTAAAGAAATTCTGAAAAAGAAGAAAAAAGCTGGAGGACTCACACTTCATGATTTCAAAACTTACTACAAAGCTACAGTAGTAAAAATAGTGTGGTACTTGCAAATAGCCATATGCTGCCGCCCCACCTATTTTGCCAGTGGCCTGGGAAACTGAACACTTGAACAATTCAGCGCTCCCAAGCAGCCGGTGCTTGACCCTGAGGGGCCAGAGGGGAACAAAGGTGTGGACCTGGTCCTGACTCCTCAGAATTTGAGCACACTGCTGGGGGGTATTATGCTGAGATCTGTGGTCTGAGCTCCAGCAGCGGAGTCGCTTCCACTCTCAGAACACTGCGAAGATGGAGGTAAGGGCTTGTGTACTGGTGTGAAGCTAGGTGGCCCTGCCTCCACAAGACTGGTCTTGGAAGGGTGTAGCCCATTGGCCAGATGCAAATTCTGCCTGAGGAAGCCCTGTGGCCTGGAACACTTGAACAGTCCAGTGATCTGGGCACAGAAGACTTGGAACAAAACTCGCTGGCTGGGCCTGCTCTTGGGACAGATGACAGAGAGAGACCCAATTGGGAGGGTGTGAGCTGGGCAGACCCCACAGCTATCTGCTGGGCAAAAAAACCCTGAGCCGCGGCCACCATACCAGCTGCACATCCACAAAACAACTGCCCTGCCCCAGAGATCTGCCTCTGACCCACTACGAATTTTACTTATCCCAGATATGATAGTCTCATATGACTTATAAAGGGTGACCAATAGACTTTATCTCTTTCCCTCTCCTTAATAGGCGATGGATCATGGGAAGCTAATGTGAGAGGTACTCTAATCACTTAAAACTCTTCTGTCCACACTTTTCTTGAAGAAAATTTGTAGGAAAAATGAGATTCACTTGTTTTGTAAAATTAACTTTATAGAGGCTACACTAGAGGTCGGGTAGAGATCTCACCAGGTCTGAGTCTTCTCACTTTCTTCTCAATGCTTGCATAAGGCAGGTGGAACAATATTAGAAAATTGTAGAGAGTCCATAAAGGAGTGTATTTAAGACTAGTTGTTTCTAAGTAGGAGACAGTGTTCATTCAATAAACATTTAGCATGTGTTTACTTTTAGAATTGGATATTCAAGGAGATACCTAGACAGGGTCTCCGCCATCAAGGAACGTACAATCTAAAGATCTGTTGCAGTTTGCCTTATTTATCCCTGAATCTAGTCTTACTGATTTCTTAGGACAAAATTACATCCTAAAACTAGCAGTGCTGATTTCCCAGAGAGTGTAATTTTATGCTGTGACATTTAGTTTTTCCCAAAGGGCATGGCCTTCACTTGGTAGCTAGCATGAGAAATGTCCGTAGGGTTGTACAAAGGGCCCTTAGGAGTGGATTGGGAAAGGAAGACATTTTACCATTCTGTAATACCATCTTTCTCTTGCATATTTTTTTCTTATTGAAAAAAACACTAAAATAAAACATAAAATATTTATAAAGCCATGGTTGTCGTAGACGTCCAGAGAAAGGTTGCATTCTCAGCAGTTCTGGGTTCTACATAGGAATTTCAGTTTGTATGAGGTGTTTCTTTTTCCCCATCCGTTCTCTCTCCATCATCTTGGTTCCCCCGTCCCTTCTTTTTTCCTACTTTTTTTTTTTTCGAGATGGAGTTTAGCTCTTGCTGCCCAGGCTGGAGTGCGGTGATGCAATCTTGGCTCACTGCAACCTCTGCCTTCCAGGTTCAAGCAATTTTCCTGCCTCAGCCTCTGGAGTAGCTGGGACTACAGGCAAGCAGATTGGCTAATTTTTTGCATTTTTATTAGAGACGAGGTTTCCCCATGTTGGTCAGGCTGGTCTCGAACTCCCTACGTCAGGTGATCCGCCTACCTCAACCTCCCAAAGTGCTGGGATTACGGCCTGAGCCATTGCTCCGAGCCTTCTCATCCATCTTAAAACCTACTCCCACGTCATCTCACAGCCCCTTTACTTGCCTCGGTTTCTTTCTCCAGCCTGAAACCAGGGCTCTGAGAGAGCTTTTCGGGAAAGGCTCAGTTGTTTGTTTCTGTTTTTATTTTGGGTGGGGGGCACGCTTAGCAGAAGAAATAGCTTCTAATACCCAAATGCTCAGATTTATCACATTTGTGAAAGAAAGGTTAAACAGTGAAAAGTTAGTATAATTCTGATGAGATAGAATTACTAGGAACTATGCAATTAAACATGAAGCTGAATTGGAGGGGGTGGGCTATTGCATGCTCCCAGAGAATTAAGGTCCTGAACCTGGATTTCTGTATGAACTGGGATGTCCTAACAGCTGAGATGCCTTCGGAAGAGCTTCGGACCACATCACGTTGAGCTTGGGCCTGGAAGGAGCTGGGTGGAGAGCCAGCATCTGCGGGCCCAGATGGTCCTGGTCCAGGCGGCTCTCAGGGCTCATTCCTTCCTGACTGCAGCCCAGGCAGCTGGCCCAATTCCTGCTCCATTTCTGGGCTGCCTTGGGTAGGAAAGCCCTGGATATGGAATAGAGTATAATTTCCCCATTTCAATCATTACTGTTTCCTCCAAAAATGAAATGAAGGCCCCTTCAGTCCATGGAAAAACAGAATAAAGCACACGTGTGTGCACACACAAACACACACACATGCACACATGTACACAAACTGGTGAGAAATTGAAATCTCTAAGTCTTTTACCATTTGTCCCATTTCATTGTTTCTTACTCTGAGCAAGTACCGTATGCCAAGGCCTTCTGCCCTCCCATCTATTCTAACGAAGGGGAAAGAGGAACTGAATTCATGTGAGCTGAGCACTTTCACATATATCCCGCTTTATAAAAGAGGAAATTGAAACTCAGATAAGTTAAATAGCTTATAAAAGATTATAAAGCGGACAACTAAATTTGGATTCAATTTCTTGGACTTCGATACATCATGCATACCTTCTTTTCTCTCATGTATCATATAGGTCAGTGTATACACCAATTTAAGCAGAAAAAGCGCTTTTTTAAAAAATGAAATTTTATATAGTATGCCTCTGTATAAAACGGGTAAAATCAGCACTGAAGCTGCAGAGAGGAGTCCGGGAGACTTATCTGGAAATCTCTGCACCTTGGAAGTCCAGGTCCCATGAAGGCACTTGCAGGTGGACGTGAAAGGAGACTGGACAGTGATTTTTCCAGGCCGCAGTTAGACCGGGAAATACAGTTCTCAGTTGCAAAGGTCACTGGTGTCTGTGGGGAATTTCAGACGACTGACCACCTCCTCAAGGCGCTATTTTGTTTAGATAGAAAAATTACCCTTGGACGTTCTCTCATTGGTCCACATTTATGCTTTGGAGTAGACATCATATAAAATACCAATAAATTGGGGTAAAAATTAGTGGCTCTTAGTCTCAATCCTGCCCATAATAGCCAGGTCCAAACTAGGAGTAGATGCACATTTGCTTCAAATTAACCTGTGGCGTGGCGTATGCAGTAAACATGACTGTGTCCCAGCTCTTAGGAGGCCTGTCAGAAAAGGGTTGATTTGCCTTGCACTAGTGCAGGAGCTGAAACCGCTGTTGGAACCCAGGCAGAGGCGAGGACAGCTGCCGTGAGCTGTTTCTAAGTCCAGCCTGGGCAGCAGAGCAAGACTCTGCCACAAACACACACACAACACACGCACAACACAGCTCTGCAGGGGAGAGGTCCTGGGTGGTAACAGCCTGCAGCAACCTGGTATCTTGCCATATGTAAGGGTGCCTTTTTTATTAGGAAAGCAGCACAGGGAAGTCAGTTTATTGCCTCATCTCCAAAACCAACCGTGATAGGATGGAAGTTGGAAGTTTGGGTAACTTGTTTCATTTGCATTGCAGCAAATGGGAGAGAAATGAGAAAATGACCGTTGTTATAGTGTGCCTTGGTGATAGCGCGCTGGGTTTACGGAATGCAAATTAAAACAGATATGTGGGGTTTCCCGGATGCTTCCACACTCCTTTGGTATTTTTCCTACTGAACCTCCCACCCTGACATCTCACAGGGATGTGCAGGCCGAACGTCCGCCTCTTTTTCCGAGACACCCAGGCTGGAGCGCAGAGTCCCGGCTCATGGCCACCTCCTGGGTCTCAGCGGGTCTCCTGGCTCAGCCTCACGTGCTGTTAGAACTACAAGGATGCACCGCGCACGCCTTTTTTTTTTTTTTACATTTTTAGTAGAGACAGGGTTTCGCCATATTGGCCGGGCCAGTCTGGTGTCGAACTCCCAGCCTCCGGTGATCTGCTGGCCTCGGCCTCCCACAGTGCCGGGATTACAGGCCTTAGCCATGGCTCCTGGCCAAACCGCGGCCTCTTACGGTAGCTGCTGACTCTGGGAGCCAGCCCTGTGGGTGGGCATGCTCATGATAAAGGCCTCCATGTGGGACTGAGGAATCAGGTGGGCACACTCACGCTGTCGATGTCTCGGGGCTGGAAGGGGTCAGAGGTGGCCTAAAGGCACTAAGGGAGGGAGAGATTTGGAAATTTGAAAAATCAGACTGCATTTATTCTACGCTGACTCTGCCAGGCCTTTGATGGTGCTTTACACAACCAGTTGTAAGTTTCACTACAACTCCAAAACATAACTATTGCTTTGTTTTTTGTGGGGACTCTTAGGCTCAGAAATAGCAGGTGACTTCTCAAAGCCACACTGCTAGTCAGCATCAGAGCCGAGCTCTGTGACTCTGAAGACTATACCTTCCCAATTATGCTACTCTGCAGCCACCGACCACCAGGCACCGTGCCAAGGGCTTTACATTTACTCCTCAGCGCACTGTGGACGGGGCTCTCATTACTGCCATTAACAAACAAGGAAACCAGTTTGCAGAGGGATTAAGCGGTGCTCACAGCGGCGTCTGCTCACTCCAAGCATCTCTTTCTAACCTGACCCAGGCATACGTACATATTAAGGGCTGTACAAATTGGGCGCCTTATCTTAGAAGTAGTTGGCTTTCTAGATAATTTTAGTGCAAGGAATTTGTGCAGATTATCTGTACAGCTGCAGACATCTTCACGGAATGTGAATTGGGCGCTGACATTGCTTCTCTGGGAAACCTGCTAGAATAGATTACATGCACTGGCCGTAACCCACACACACATTGCTGATGCATTTGCTAGTAGAGAATTGGAAAGCCAGGCCTGGGAAATCCAGGACTCTGATCTGGAAAAGTAGCTTCTGCTTTTACATCACGTGCCTATGACACAAGGTGTCGACGTGGGGTCACAGACTCTACCTCTTTTAGTTCCAAGGTCTGTGACTGTAAAGGCAGGTGGTAAAGGAGGGGCTTCAGGTGTCACCCTGGAAAAACCCAGTAAGCTTAGGTCAGATGCCAGCTTCAGATGCTCTTATCAAGTCTATTGAAGATTTTTGGGATGGCTCTTAGAGACTGTGGGAGATAGGCTTGTAACAGGGGGGCATGTAATGCACTAAACTATTCCTGGTATTGTTTTCAGACCCTTACACGTGTTATCTTCTGATGCCCTATACAACGGACTGAATTTGTCCCTCCAAAATTCATATGCTGAAATTCTAGCCTCTAATGTAATGATATCAGGAGGTGGGACCTTCGGGAAATAATTATATCATGAAGGTAGAACCTTCATGAATGGAATCAGTGCCCGCTTAAAGGGACACCAGAGAGCTCTCTTGCCTTGTTTGTGCCATGTGAGCATACAGTAAGAGGACAGCTGTCTGCTATTCAGAAGAGGACTCTCACCAGAACCAGCCATGCTGGTATCTTGAGCTTGGACTTACAGCCTCCAGAACTGTAAGAAATGCATTCTGGTTGTTGAAAGCCACCTACTTTATGGTGCTTTGTTACAGCAGCCCTGACTAAGACACCCTCTGTGAAAGCTAGCATCACGATGTCATTTCATAGATTAGACCACAGAGTTATATATAGTCAGGAGCAGAGACCCAGCCGAAGCCTCTCTTCACCCACCGCCCCTTATTCTAAGCCACTCTGCCCTGCTGACCTGCTGGGCCCTGTCCTGTGATGATTCCCAAGTTCATTGGTTAAGGAACAATATGATCTAATTTGGTCTTGGACATGAGGGAACCTTTCCAAGACCATCCTGTTTTCTATTTGTAAAGGATGTAGTGGTTACAGTTAACTTTTTCTGGTTGAAACAGCCTTTTGGACTTCTTGGTGTTCTGAGAACTGAACAAATGTATTTTGTGCTAGCTGGCTTTGAACTGACTATGGCCCTGGAACACACACAGACCAGGACACACACACAAAGCAAAGGACTGGGCTTCCCCACATCACTCCACATGCCAAGCCTCATGGGCGCCTGTATGTGTGAGCTCTTGTTGATGTGAAACCACTCTGGGGTATCTTGTTAATAGGAGTCCAGGAATCTGATTCAGAGGCAATGGCCTAGTGTAAGGCTAAGAAATTCAGGTGGGTGTCTGAGTCATGCTCTTATGATGGGGGTGAAAAGCAATGACAAGCAAAAGATTAGGAGGGATCTAACTTGGAGGAAAACAGCTTATAAAGAAGAATGCATATATTTCCATTAAAAAGTTTATTTACTGAAAGTACCATCATGGGTTCTGTGGCCTTTCCTGAACCCTTGTTTTGCACTGTGGCTTCACTTTGCTCTGCACTGCGTCATCTTTAACTGTCTTCTGGGAATTTTACCGGGCAGTCACACACCATAGCTCCGAAAACTCCCTATTGTAACTTAGATGGAACGTCGTTGTCAGGACGGCCCTTGTGCTGCCGTAGTAATCAAGGGCAGGCGGATTGCCGTAACTGACAATGCCAGAGTCT
>PVKP010043714.1:0-17177 GCA_004027715.1 Plecturocebus donacophilus
CCTTGGAGGCAACACCACACATCTACAACCATCTGATCTTTGACGAACTGGACAAAAACAAGCAATGGGGAAATGATTCCCTGTTTAATAAATGGTGTTGGGAAAACCGGCTAGCCATGTGCAGAAACAAGAAACTGGACCCCTTCCTGACACCTTACACTAAAATTAACTCCAGATGGATTAAAGACTTAAACATAAGCCCTAACACCATAAAAATCCTAGAAGAAAGCCTAGGCAAAACCATTCAGGACATAGGCATAGGCAAGGATTCACATCTAACACACCAAAAGCATTGGCAACAAAAGTCAAAATAGACAAATGGGATCTAATTAAACTCCAGAGCTTCTGTACAGCAAAAGAAACAATCATTAGAGTGAACCGGCAACCAACAGAATGGGAAAAAATTTTTGCAATCTACCCATCTGACAAAGGGCTGACATCCAAAATCTACAAAGAACTATAACAGATTTACAAGAAACAAACAAAAACACCCATGCTAAAGTGGGCAAAGGATATGAACAGTTTTCAAAAGAAGATATATATGAGGCCAACAAACATGAAAAAAATGCTCATCATCACTGGTCATTAGAGAAATGCAAATCAAAACCACAATGAGATACCATCTCATGCCAGTTAGAATGGCAAGCATTAAAAAATCTGGAGACAACAGATGCTGGAGAGGATGTGGAGAAATAGGAACACAACACTGTTGGTGGCAGTGTAAATTAGTTCAACCATTGTGGAAGACAGTGTGGCGATTCCTCAAGGACCTAGAAATAGAAATTTCATTTGACTCAGCAATCCCATTACTGGTTATATACCCAAAGGATTACAAAATTGTTCTCTTATAAAGACACATGCACACATATGTTCATTGCAGCACTATTTACAATAGCAAAGACCTGGAACCAACCCAAATGCCCATCAATAATAGACTGGACAAGGAAAATGTGGCACATATACACCATGGAATACTATGCATCCATAAAAAAGGATGAGTTCATGTCCTCTGTAGGGACATGGATGAATCTGGAAACCATCATTCTCTGCAAACTGACACAAGAACAGAAAATGAAACACTGAATGTTCTTACTCATAGGCAGGTGTTGAACAATGAGAACACATGGACACAGGGAGGGGAGCATCACACACTGGGGTCTATTGGTGGGGGTTAGGGGAGGGACAGCAGGAGGTGAGGAGGTTAGGGAGGGATAACATGGGGAGAAATCCCAGATATAGGTGATGGGGGGGAGGATGGAGGCAGCAAACCACCTTACTATGTAAGTACCTATGCAACAACCCTGCATGATCTGCACATATATCCTAGAACATAAAGTACAATTTAAAAAAAAAAGAAGATATCATCATCTCAGCCCAAAAGCTCCTGAAACTGATAAGCAACTTCAGCAAAGTCTCAGCATACAAAATCGGTGTGCAAAAATCACAAGCATTCCTACAGACCAATAACAGAGAAACAGAGAGCCAAATCATGAATGAACTCCCCTTCACAATTGCTACAAAAAGAATAAAATACCTAGGAATAAAACTAACAAGAAATGTGAAGGCCCTCTTCAGGGAGAACTACCAACCACTGCTCAAGAAATAAGAGAGGACACAAACAAATGGAAAAGCATTCCATGCTCATGGTTAGGAAGAATCAATATCATAAAAATGGCCATACTGCCCAAGTAATTTATAGATTCAATGCAATTCCCATTAAGCTACCAATGACTTTCTTAACAGAATTGGGAAAAAAAAAAAAAAAACTTAAATTTTACATGGAACCAAAAAAAGAGTCCACATAACCAGGACAATCCTAAGCAACAAAAACAAAGTTGAAGACATCAGGCTACCTGACTTCAAACTATACCACAAGTCTACAGTAATCAAAACAGCATGGTACTGGCACCAAAACAGAGATACAGACCAATGGAACAGAGCAGAGGCCTCAGAAATAACACTACACATCTACAACCATCTGATCTTTGACAAACCTGACAAAAGCAATGGGAAAACGATTCCCTATTTAATAATTAGTGTTGAGAAAACTGGCTAGCCATGTGCAGAAAGCAGAAACTGGACCCCTTCCTGACACCTTACACTAAAATTAACTTCAGATGGAATAAAGACTTAAACATAAGACCTAACACCATAAAAACCCTAGAAGAAAACCTAGGCAATGTCATTCAGGACATAGGCATGGGCAAAGACTTCATGACTAAAACACCAAAAGCAATGCCAACAAAAGCCAAAATAGACAAATGGGATCTAATTAAACTAATGAGCTTCTGCATAGCAAAATAAACTGTCAATTCGAGTGAACAGGCAACCTACAGAATGGGAGAAAAATTTTGCAATCTACTCAACTGACAAAGGGCTAATATCCAGAATCTACAAAGAACTTAAACAAATTTATAAGAAAAAAACAACCACATCAAAAAGTGGGCTAAGAATATGAACAGACACTTCTCAAAAGAAGACATTTATGCAACCAACAAACATGTGAAAAAATGCTCATCATTGCTGATCATTAGAGAAATGCAAATCGAATCTACATTGAGATACCATTTCATGCCAGTTAGAATGGCGATCATTAAAAAATCTGGAGACAACAGATGCTGGAGAGGATGTGGAGAAATAGGAATGCTTTTACGTGGTTGGTGGGAGTATAAATTAATTCAACCATTGTGGAAGACAGTGTGGCGATTCCTCAAGGATCTAGAACTAGAAATACCATTTGATCCAGCAATCCCATTACTGGGTATATAGCCAAATGATTAGAAATCATTCTGTTATAAAGACACATACATACGAATGTTTACGGTGCCGCTGTTCACAATAGCAAAAATTTGGAACCAATGTAAATGCCCATCAATGATAGACTGAATAATGAAAATGTGGCACATATATACCATGGAGTACTATGCAGCCATAAAAAAGAATGAGTTCATGTCCTTTGCAGGGACATGGATGAAGCTAGAAACCATCATTCTCAGCAAACTGACACAAGAACAGAAAACAAAATACCGCATGTTCTCACCCATAAGTGGGAGTTGAACAATGAGAACACATGGACACAGGGAGGGGAACGTCACACACTGGGGCCTGTCAGGAGGTCGGTGCCCAGGAGAGGGATAGCATTAGGAGAAATACCTAACATAAATGATGGGGTAATGGATGCAGCAAACCACCATGGCAAGTGTATACCTATGTAACAAACCTGCACGTTCTGGACAGGTACCCCAGAACTTAAAGTATAATACAAAAAAATAAAAATAAAGGCTTTGTCTTCTTTCAAAAAAATAGTATCAGTTCATATTGATAAAGGGATCAGTTTTTCAAGAGTATATAAAACATTTATGTACTCAACAAGTTTCAAAAGACTTGAATAAAAAATTAATGAAATTGGAAACATGGACAAATTGACAATTACTGGATATTTTAATACTCCTCTGTGGTAGGCAGAAGTCTAAGAGCAGCCCCCAAATGCTCACCCCCTGGTATACCTGCTCTGGTTAATCCCTGGCCGGGACTTGTAAATATGATGGAATTTCACTTCCATGATTGTGTTATATGGCAAAAGTGTAAACACTCTGTAGATGTAAATCAAGTTACTTATCAATTGACTTTGACTTAATTTAGAAAGAGATTATCTTGGGTGGGTCTGACCTAAGCAGGTGGGCCCTTTTAAAGCAGGGTCTAGAAGTCAGCAGTGGATGATGTCAGGGTTTCTCTAACATACCGGACCTTGGTAAAACAAGCTACCGTGAGTTCTACGGCTGCAAAGAAGTGAATTTTGCCAACAGCTACATAAGCTTGGAAGAGGCCCTCAAGCCTCAGACACCACAGCCTGAGCTGACACCTTGATTGCCATCTTCTGAGATTCTGGAGCAGAGGACTCCATTAAACCATCCCAATTCCTGATTCATGGAAACTGAGATAACAAATGTATGCTCCTCGAAGCCCAATTTGAGGTAATTTGTTATGCATCGACAGAAAGAAGTCTTCCTTTCAATAAGTACAGAAGACATAAACAGAAAATAAGAATATAGAAAGATTTGAACAAAACTATCAACCAAATTGACCTGACTGATGTTTTTATATAACACTCCACCTGACAATATCAGAATACATCTTTTTTTTAAGTATTCATGGAACACTTACCAACATAGACCATAATAATAGTTTTAGGCCATAATAATAAATCTCAATAAATTTTAAAAGATTCAAGTCAAACAGAATATTTCCTGACCACAATGGAATTAAATAAAAAATCAGTAACAGAAGATCCTTAGAAAAATCTCCAAATATTAGGAAACTAAGAAACATACTTCTAAATAACCCCTGGTTATTTAGAAAGAAAAATTAGGAAGGAAACAATTCCACCAGAAATACTGTAAAACACCACAAACACTGAGCACTTAAAACTGCACAAAGTTTTAGGTAAAGTGGCTGGGCGTGGTGGCTCATGCCTGTAATCCCAGCACTTTAGGAGGCTGAGGCAGGTGGATCATGAGGTCAGGAGTTCGAGACCTGCCTGATCAACATGGGGAAACCCCGTCTCTACTAAAGATAGAAAAATTAGCTGGATATGGTGGCGTGCGCCTGCAATCCCAGCTACACCTGAGGCTGAGGCAGGGGAATCGCTTGAACCCAGGAGGAGGAGGTTGCAGTGAGCCCACATCACACCACTGCACTCCAGCCTGGGTGACAGAGTGAGACTCCATCTCAAAAAAAAAGTTTTAGGCAAATGAACAACCAAATGTAGATTTAATTCTTGTATTGAAATACTTTATAGTGCAACTCCTATAGAAGGTAATAGAGCTCTTACTGCAGGAATAGAAACAGGATGGTTACATTACCAAATATTTTTCCTATAGGCTGACAAAAAGAAGCTCTCAGTCTGATGGCAATGGAAGACAAAAGATGAATCATTGCTTGCAGAAACCAATTTATGTAGTCACTTTGAATCTCCGTTACGTATTTCTTTTTGTTTTTTTGTTTGTTTGTTTGTTTGTTGAGATGGAGTCTTGCTGTGTTGCCCAGGCTGGAGTGCAGTGACACCATCTCAGCTCACTGCAACCTCTGCCTCCTGGGTTCAAGCAATTCTCCTTCCTCAGCCTCCTGAGTAGCTGGGATTACAAGCATGCACCACCAAGCCCAGCTAGTTTTGGTACTTTTAGTAGAGATGGGGTCTCACCATGTTGGGCCAGGCTGGTCTCCAGCACCTGACTTCAGGTGATCTGCCCACCTTGGCCTCCCAAAGTGCTGGGATTACAGATGTGAGACATCGTGCCCAGCCCTGTTATTTATTACTTGTCAGCACATGCTGTTAGTTCAATTACCTATAAAAACCTAAAGATTGCTCTTCTCTCCCACCCCATCCTTTAAACAGAGACACAAATTTAAAACATTAAAGGAACATTTTAAGTTTATTGTTTCTATTATTTTACTGAGGTATTGTTTGTTTATTGAACATTCTGCAACAAAGATTATTCATTGCTTTTATTAGTTAAGTTTAAATGTTTACAGGGATCATTGTGAAAATACAATTTGGGACCTCTCTTTTCAAGATAATACAAACACAAAAATTTTAAACAATGCACTCAGAGAAAATTTTCACTGCAATTCTGTACAGAATTGTGAAGAAGCCTGAGACAGCAAACTCACAGCTAATAAAAAGTTCAATTTCTTAACTAGTGTAATTGAACTCTTTGACATGTTACAAAACCCATACTTGTTATACCCATAGTATATGATATTTCACTTTAATAATACATCTAGGTTTTCATCATTCAATGGCAATCAACCATAAAAAAAATCTTGTTCTTATTGACTCACAGACATAGTGGTTCATATTGCCATGGGAAAAAAAATTGTATTTGGAGAATCTGTCAAGAGAATAATATTAAGCAATGTATGTTAACAAAATGTGACGCCTACCTCTGCCAAGCATAAAAGCCTGTTATCCCTAATTATGTTCTTCATCAAGTTTATACCTTTAAAGTGTCAAACACAGCCTACTAGTTCTGGGGCTAATTTCAGCTTTCAGTAATCAATATATCTTATGCTTCAAATGACATTAAGTGGCTATCTACCACAGAGTGCACAAGTCCATTTCCTTTATTCTGTTGTTTCAGTGAACAGAAATTATATCATTTCTAGCAGTTCCAGCAAATTTAGAGTTTGACTACAACTAGGACTCAAAGTAAATGTTAAGTGGATATAACAGTGTGTTTCAAATAGCTGCCTAAAGATAATGCCTCATTTATCCAGGAAGTTAAGAACAAAAGCTGCCCAGTCTTCCCATACCAAAATATCTGTTTTTGCAAAGCTTATTTGCACGCAATTGCACATGAACCCCATTTCTTGCAGACTGATTCATCACGAGATACATCAATTATTGTATTGTACTGTGATACTTAGAGCAAGCAAAAACTCCTGAGTGTGTTATTTGCCCTTGCACTAAATAGGCTTCAAGAACCACATAACCATAGCTGTCACTTCTTTCATTGCCAGAACATTTCTCTGTTGCCTGTACTCCCTCTGCACATCTTCCAGCACTTTCTCCCACATTCAACATCCTCTGAGCTTCAAGAATGAGCAACCATAGTTAACATACAACTCTAGAATATTGAGACTGTAACGTTTTTTTTTTCTTTTTGAGATAGAGTCTCACTCTCACCCAGGCTGGAGTGCGGTCACACCATCATGGCTCACTGCAGCCTCAACCTCAGGTTCAAGTGATCCTCCCACCTCAGCCTCCCATGTTGGTGAGACTACAGGCACACACCACACTCCTTGATGGCTCACAAGTTTAAATACTCTCAGGAGGAGCTACTATTTAAGAGTTCCTGAATTCCATATCCATACATTTAATAAAAGTTAATTTTGAGGATTCAAAAATAGTCTTCAATGAAATGCCTGTCCTTCACTAAAAGCTTTTAAAAATTCAAACTGACATTCATTTACAAGTGGAGACATGAAAACCAGTTCTTACAGTTATCATATGTTGACGTAAATATGTCATAAAAATGGGAAGATTGATTTTATTTACTCAACTTGGAAAGCCCTAAGTTATATAAGACTGGTTTTTGCCAAATTGGTTAAAATTCACATCCTGACAAAAGAAATTTTGTAATTCTGATGAAGATTTTCCAACTACAGATTAGATGGGAAAAGATGATATACGGTGTAAGGAGAATAGCTGATTATATAAACATGTACTTAAAAAAAACCAAAGATAATTAGTTATTGGTTATCCTCCATATTTTCACAACCATGTGGTATTTATAGTTATAGTCTTCAGTTCTTTATCCTATGACTATAGCAGCAGTTTGGTTAACTAGTGCACAGCAGAAACCATTTTACAGGCTTTTGAATGCATAAGTATTATGTCACATAATTTAATGTGAATAGCAAGAACTATAAAACATGAAACCTGACCCCCAAAATGCAGAATTTCAACATTTAAATTTGGCTCTAAATAAGGTAATTGGCACGTTTGTTTTTGACTGTCCTAAATTGTTTATTAGGTATGAATTTTACAAACTTTACTTATATTAGTGGTAACGGTGGAGCTGAAGAGTACTGCGCTTTCTCCAAGCTGCCAGGTAAGAACCACCACTAGTGTGGTGGAACTTACGGCCCTTTCCTAGGCCAGGGCTCTTTCAGCCTGCAGATGTCAGCCCACACATCTCCCAGTGCTTGTGGACTGGTTTGGTGATCCATTGGGTGTCAGAATTTCTTCTGATAGCTTTATGGAATGGATCAATTAGAATAACCTCAAAAAATTTGTATGTGGAATCTTCGCCAACCCAGTAAGAATTCAGGACTCTTAGAGCCCCACAGTGGCGTCCAGCTTCCTCCTCTGCAACGGACTGAAGGCTTGGAGCAAACTTTAGTTGGTTAACACCATGATGGACAGGCTTGCGTGGGAACTGGGCATTTTTGGCCACCACGGGAAACACGAATCCTATATATAACCTAACTTTGCTTGGCCTTGTAGCCCAGTAGTCGCGCTTTATCAGGCCGGGTGGGGTGGGGAGCCCTGTGGAGAACAGAGAGCTGGTGGTACTGCCAGCAGCGGACCCTCAGAAGAAAGCGCATGACATCAGACTGCTTCTTTCTCCGTAGCTCCTGGAGGTACTTGCATGCATCCACCTTGGCTTACCTGATGGCTGCCGCCAGACGGAAATCAAAGAGCTCTACTCAGCACTTTCTTTTTCTACATATTGCAGATTTGTTGTGGAAATAAACATGGGGGTTTATATAATCGTGAATAAGCCAAAAGACTTCATAATCAGATTTTGATATGTTAGTGTTCTTGGTATTATATTCTCTTCTTACATGTTTACTAACAGAAAAATCCCACAGAAAAGCTATTATACGTGTTTAATATCAAACAATTGTTTTGCACCTATCGAGTACATCGTTATCTTTTTCACAAATGGAGAGAAAGACTTTACATAATAATGTTTACTGATGCTCCTGAATCTCTTCACAGCAGAGAAATTTTTTGTTTGGTTGATTTTGCTTTTCTTGTGACTATAATAGACTGATAAACACAATAGGCAATAATATCAAATTTCCATCAGTTTGGTGATTTTTAAATATCACACTAAAGACAGAATCTCATTAAAAATCCTGTGTTGGACCAGGTATGATGACTCAAGCCTGTAATCCTAGCACTTTGGGAGGCCAGGAGGATTGCTTGAGGCCAAGAGTTCAGCCTGGGCAACGTTAGGGAAGACCCCATCTCTACAAAAAAAAAAAAAAATCAGCTGGGTGTGGTGGTGTCTGCCTGTAGGCCTACCTATTTGGGAGGCTAAGCTAGAAGGATCATTTAAGCCAGGAAGTTTGAGGCTACAGTTGAAAAGGGATAGTTTCTTTAACCCCCTTTGGGGTTGGCTAGTTTACCCAGCCCACAGCTCTCAACCCCTCATAGGAGGGAGAGCACACAGGTGATCAGTTCCACAGCAGTGTCTGGGGGAGGTACCCACGATGCCCCTGGAGCTCCAGATGTGTGTTACCGAAAGCATGTGCTCTTTTAGTTTTGCCATCCATGGACAGCTTAAGTGTTTAACAGCTCAGTGAAGGGTCAGGTGACAGCCTTTTGCACCTCCCATCTTCGTACCTGAGTTTTTGTCTGGCATCCAGGAAGAATCAGGTCACACAAATGAATTGAAGGGTGATGAATGTGGAGGATTTAATTAAGCTGTGGAAGTGGCTCTCAGTGAGGTAGGGAGCTGGAAAGGGAATGGAGTGGAAAGGTGGTCTTTCCCTGGAGTTCAGCTGTTCCTGGCCAAACTCTTCTCTGAAGTCCCCCTGTCAAGCTGTCCTGCTGAAGTCAAGCTGCTTCTCTCCAACATCTGGCTGCTGCTTCTATTCTGTCCTCTGCCTCTCCACTCTGCCCCCCTGCCCCTCTATCAGTGGAGCCTAGGGTTTGTATGAGTACAGAATGGGGTGTGGAACAGGCCAAAATGCAACATTCAAGCTGGAAAACAGGAATCCATGTTCTCCCTTTGGGCCACACTCCCAGGCATGAGGGTGTGGTCCTCACTGGGACAGCCCTCTTCTACCCAGTATTTCCTGGCCTCCTGTCCATATCACAGTGAGCACTGCAGCCTGGGCAACAGAGCAAGACCCTGTCTCTTAAAAAACAAAGATCCTATGTCAAATGTATTTACAGAGGGAAAAAAAATCAGTTACCAAAACTTCTAGTTCTTTCCTGGAATTTGAGGGAAAAAAAAGTTCCAAGCAGAAAGGATAATGCTAAAATAGAAGAGTAATGAACAAATATGAATTGCTCAAAGGAAGCAAGTTATCTTTCAAAAGTGGCACAATAAATTATATTTTCCTTTTAAAAATGTAAAACAATATTAGATTTTTGATCCTTTTGAATCTATAAAGTTGTACCATTTTAATTTTATATAAATGACTCAATTTTATGATAAAACAGGTTTTTCAACTGACAATAACTATCTATTATAACAATAGAGCTAATACAACTAAATTCCTTTGCTATTAAGAAGCAGCACTAACTTGTTTTACCTTCAGGTTAATAACTGCTTCTGTCAAACAACAAACAAGCTTTGATTTTAAAATGGAAAAAAAAAACCTTGAAAAACGTCAAAATTAACAAAATAATTTTAAGACTTTGTAAATATTCAGTAACATAGTTTACATAAATTAGTTCTCTTTGATATAAAATGCTGCATTATAATTTGTATACAAAGAAAATTGAATACATATTTTTAAATGAAAACATAGTTGTATCCTGGAAGCAAAAGCAGTTTTTGAATCTCTTTAAATTCCCACATAAAACGGGCAGAGAGCAATAAAAAGAAAAACCAAAACATTTCAAGCTAACTATAGACGCTCCTCCACTTACAATAGGGTTATGTCCTAATAAACCCATCATAAGTTGAAATAGCATAGGTCAAAAATGCATTTAATACTTTTTTTTTTTTTTAAGACAGTTTCACTCTTGTTGCCCCGGCTGGAATACAGTGGCGTGATCTCAGCTCACTGCAAACTCTGCCTCCTGGATTCAAACAATTCTCCTGCCTCAGTCTCCTGAGTAGCTGGGATTACAGGCACCTGCCATCACACCCAGCTCATTTTTCTATTTTTTTTAGTAAAGACGAGGTTTCACCATGTTGGCCAGGATGGTCAAGAACTCCTTAGATGATATACCCACTTCTACCTCCCAAAATGCTGGGATTACAGGCATGAGCCACCATGCCTGGCCAAAAATGCATTTAATACGTCTAACCTACCAAACATTATAGCTTAGCCCTGCCTACCTTAAACATGCTCAGAACATTTACGTTAGCCTGCAATTGGGCATAATCATCTAATACAAAACCTATTTTATAATAAAAGTATTGAATATCTCATGTAATTTACTAAATTCTGTACTGAAAGTAAAAAACAGAATAGTTGTATTGGTATTCAAAGTACAGTTTTTACTGAATATGTTGCTTTTGCACCAACATAAAATAGAAAAATCCTAAGTTGAACCATCATAAGACCATATTCCTGTGACATCCTCATGAACTCCATAATATAAATTATTGTTTAATATTAGAGCCACTAACAAGTCATGAAACCTTCAGAATATCACCATTTCTGTGGAAGAAAGCAAAAGGAAGCCCATTAGGATAGGTTTTGTCTCTAATAAAGAATCCAAGGAATAATAAAGGTCTGAAAGGAGCTGGAACAGTGTAGCCCCTAAGAACTCCCAAAACGGACTGGCCAGGACTCCCTTCTAGAACAGAATACCACACTAAGGAGAAAGAACTAGTGATACGTGAGCTGAGCCAGATAGAGAAAATCACCAGGATGGAAAGCAGCCCAGGTAAAAGTAAAGGAGAGGAAAACAGAGCTGATAAACCTCAGAAAGCAAGCCACCATATTTTTGAACATTAGAGAACAAAAACAGGCAAAGGAGCATAAAGGTAGAATAGCCAGCCTAAGTTCCTTCTAAAGGTCCAGGAAAACAAGCTTCACATAAAAACGAGAAACAAAAATATTAAGGTCAAATCCCAGGCAATGTTGTTAAAAATGAGAATAGGAGCAGAATAATATTCCTACAGACAACAGTACACATATTAAAATTATTACTCGTATTAATGATAAAAGGCATGACAACATAAATCAGCATTAGATATGAAATGATGGAATTCAGAGAATTAGAAATGAAAGAAAAAAAATTCAAAAATGAACACTAAACTAGAAGGAACATAGGAATGAATAAACACAACAGATAAAGCCTGAAGAAAACCAAGTGAAAAGGGAAACTTTTTAAACTCAGAAGAAAACTAAATGATTTGAGAATGTGACATACACTGAAGATAGGCAAAGAAGATACAATGCAAATAATGGGAATCCAGAAGAAAATCAAACCAAGAATACAAGAATTCAAGGAAATGTACTAGAAAATTTTTTCAAGGAACGTGAAATTACATAATGAATGAGCACACTGCATATATGATTGTGTCAATACTGAATGATCAGTACCAAGACATATTCTAGACTGGATAAAGAAAATGTGGCACATATACAGCATGGAATACTATGCAGCCATAAAAAAGGATGAGTTCACGTCCTTTGCAGGGACATGGATGAAACTGGAAACCATCATTCTCAGCAAACTGACACAAGAACAGAAAACCAAACACCACGTGTACTCTCGTAAGTGGATGCTGAACAATGAGAACACATGGACACAGGGGACACAGGGAGGGGAACACCACACACAGGGCCTGGGGGTGGGGGGCTAGGAGACGGATAGCAGGGGGTGGGGTGATTGGGGAGGGATAGCATTAGGAGAAATACCTAACGTAGTTGACAGGGCAATGGATGCAGCAAACCACCACCATGGCATGTGTATACCTATGTAACAGTCCTGCAAGATCTCCACATGTACCCCAGAACTTAAAGTATAATAAATAGATTTTTTTAAAAAAAGACACATTCTGGTAAAACTTACTGAAGTGAAGAAAGAAGAAACATGGCCACCTAAAAGGAAGTGTCATTGCCAGCCTCACATACCACTGACTTGCTGTCATTCTTGTCTATTCTCTTTCTCACATCCTTTCCACTTGTAATCTATTAAGAGTCTACATTAATTTCACTAAACTTGGATTTAGCAAAAAAAATACAAATTAGGATTGAGGAAAGCAAAAATAGATTTTTAAAAATTAACAAGTGCTTAAACATGGTATACTGAACATCACATTCACCATGGCTCCCTCATAAAGTCCACTAAAAATTCAAGAGATTAAAAGAACTATCCTATTTAGATAGTGGAAGAAATGACAGAGATGAGTCAAGAAAATTTTTGAAGCTGGAGACAAATAAATGAGTGGAAATGACTTAGCAGATGAAGAAGGCTGAACCTAAGGGCCTGTGAAGAGATTAAACTGTAACCACCTGATGGCTTCTTTCTGCACACTGCACACATAGTATCAATCCACAACATTGCAGTACACAAAGAGTTTAACTGAGGAAAGGCTGGCCACACCAAACAGGAGACGGAGTTATTACTCCAGTCAATCTCCCTGATATTTTGGAGACAGGATTTTTAAGGATAATTTGGCAGGCAGGGAGCCAGGAAGTGGGGAGAGTTGATTGGTTGGGTCAGAGATAAAATCATAGGGAGTCAAAGCTGTCCTTTTGTGTTGAGTCAGTTTCTGAATGGGGGCCACAAGACCAGATGAGCTAGTTTATCGATCTGGGTGGCACCAGCTGATATGTTGAGTGCAGGGTCTGAAAAATATCTTGAGCATCAATCTTAGGTTTTTCAATAGTGATGTTAACCCTAGGAGCAACTGGGAAGGTTTAGAATCTGATGGCCTCTAGCTGCGTGACTCCTAAACCATAATTTCCAATCTTGCAGTTATTTTGTCAGTCCTACGAAGGCAGCCTGGTTCCCAGGCAAGGTCTGTTTCAGTAAAGCGCTGTTCTCACTCATCTTTGTCTCAAAGTTAAATTATAAAACTCAGTTCCTTCCCGTTAGTTCAGCCACAGCTCAGGAATGAACCAGGACAGCTTGGAGGTTACAAGCAAGACGAGGTTAGGTCAGACTTATTTCACTGTCTAATTCTCTCGCTGTTGTATTTTTACAAAGTCAGTTTCAAACCTAAGAATTTGGTTCTAAACACAGACTGAAGTAAGGCTCAGTACTGATCCTAGGTTCTTCTAAAGACAGAGTGCAAAGGGAAAACACTAAAGTCAGTCTCCTCACAAACAGGCAACCATTCTCCATCTTCACAGAAGACTCAAAGTAAGAGATCCTAAACTCAGGTGTACCAAGGAGCGTTAACTGTAGGGTTAGTCTATTGAAAACATGGGGACTGAGTAAAAGTCTATATAGTCATCTGTGAGTATCTTCAGCCAGCCCGGGAGAAAAAAGTATTTCTCCAATTAAGGAGCTTCATCCACAAACACAGAACTACCAGTCAGTGTCTTACTCTTATATATAAAAGAAGCCCATGGCCAGGTGCCGTGGCTCATGCCTATATTCCCAACACCTGGGGAGGCTGAGGCAAATGGATGGCTAGAGGCCAGGAGTTCCAGATCAGCCTGGGCAACACGGCGAAACTCCATCTCTACAAAACAAACAAACAAGCAAAAGTTAGCCAGGCATGGTGGCACATGCCTGTAGTCCCCGCTACTTGAGGAGGAGTGGGCAGATCACCTGATCGGGAAAGGTCAAGGTTGCAGTGAGCCATGAATCAACCACTTCACTCCAGCATGGGTGGAATAGAGAAAATCAGCAGGATGGAAAGCAGCCCAGGTAAAAGTGGGAGAGGAAAACAGAGCTGATAAACCTCAGAAAGTAAGCCACCATATTTTTGAACATTAGAGAACAAAAACAGACAAAGGAGCATAAAGGTAGAATAGCCAGCCTGAGCCAAGTTCCTTCTAAAGGTCCAGGAAAACAAGCTTCACATAAAAACGAGAAACAAAAATATTAAGGTCAAATCCCAGGCAATGTTGTTAAAAATAAAAATGAGAATAGGAGCAGAATAACATTCCTACAGACAAAAGTGACAGTGACTGTGAAACCCTGTCTCAATAAAAAAATAAAAAGCAGCAAATCATCAAAGACTTAAGGAAATTTGAGAAAACATCACAGAGAACAAAACAAGAAAAAAATGACTTTAAAGAAACAGCAGGCAAGAAGCAGATGAAAACTGGAGAACCACCACTAAAATTAACATCCTCAGATAAGTAAATATTATATCCATGAAACCATCAAGCACAAGGCCAAAGCAACGGCCACGCATGTCCTGACAGATTAAGACAGGAAAAAAAAAATGAGCTCTTTTTAGATTCAGACAGCTTATTACTTACATAGAGAATGAAAAATATAGTCAAAGGTGCCAAATCTCCAAGGTTATTATGCAGGGATCTTGTGTGAGGACATCAACACAAAAGGGACCAGATAACAACACAACAGGAGTGAGGAACACCCTGTTGCTGTAGAGCTAATGCCATGCTGCAGCTAAGGAATTTTATAGCCTGCAGCTGTGCCCTAAGTTGGGCGGAAGAGCGGGGAGTAGAAACTCCCAAGTCTCAAAGGAAACAGGGAGAGATGAGAAAACTGCCTGAAGACATCCTCCTGCAAGATAGGGAGCCTCCCAAATGAAAGAAAGGCAAATGAGAAAATGATCCTGCAAAAGCTCCTCACAAAACTGTCTGGCTATGCCAGACATCCTGGGAGGACCGCAGGGTGTTCCACTAAGACTTGGTTCAGTCTGGTTCAGGCTCCGCCTGCATGGCCTATCAGGATGCATGCAGGGTCACCAGGATACCAAGCAGGAGTCACTGCCCTACAGACACAAAACTTTAGTGCTATTTTAAAGAAGGAATATTCAGAGAATAAAAAATAGTAAGATCTTTGGGATATTAAAAATATATTTGAAATTTTAAAAAAATCATTGTAAGAACTAGAAGAGAAAACTGAGAAAATATAAAGTAGAAAAGATGGAAAACAGGAACAATAAGAAAAAAGAATCAGGCCTAGATATCAGTATCTTAATAAAGAGTTCTAGAATAAACACTAGAAAAAATAGAGGGAAGGAACTTTTCAAGCAGTATTTTAAAACTTCCCAGAATTGAATGACATTAATTTCTCTACTAAAAGAGTCTACCTTAAACTCAACAGATTTAAAAATCCATATCCTGACACATCATGAAACACTTTTCAGAATACTGGGGACAGAGGTTAGATTCTGACAGCTTCCAAAGAGAAACAGGACACAAATTAAACATCAAGAATCAGAATAACCAATGAATTGTCAACAAATTTAATGGAAGTTGGAAGGTACTGGTGCAATGCTGTGTAATTCAGGACAGTGATTTCTAGCCTGTATACATTATTATTCACATAAAGTTTCAATCAAGTATGTAGGCAGAACTGAGGCATGCTGGGTTACACCAATGAATCAAAATAACTTACTGTGCATGCAGTCTTTCACAGGAAGCTGTCAGAAGAGGTATGCCACCAAAAGAGAAAGAGAATTCAGGAAATGGGGGTTCCAACATGAGAGGTGAAGAGCAACCAAGCCAGATTAGCTAAGTAGAGAGAGCTCCAGAAGGAGTATCTTTAAAGAAAAACGTGATGGATTACATGATGTGTTTGAACCTACTGAGACTTACACCTCTAGAGGATAGCCTGTGTGTAAATTCATGTTATTCCATTCTGGGAAGTCTTAAAATACTACTATACAGCAGTCCTGTGCTATATAGACCATTCGGCAAATAAAATAATAAGGCAGTATTATTAATTCCAAAAAACTCAAGCCAAAAATTGGACCAAAAAAGGAAATATAATTACAAATACCACACATTCCAGTTGTGAATAGTGTTTACAGAGTCAAAATAGTATAAATATTGAATGCTAACTTACTAGAAAGTGTGATATAATTGCACTCTACTGTGAAAATGGGAGTGGAAGGTATGCATTTAGAGAAGAGGCAGAGTAACTAGAGCTTAATCTTCAAATCCCAAAACAGGCCAACTGATAAAAATCTAAAACTGAAATATTTTTAAAATGGCCTAATAATCATGTTATTTAAAAATACAGAGATAAATATTACAGGTAACAGCTAAACAGCTACAATTGCGGAAAGGAGTGAATAACTCTACACAATATATATTAATACTTACCACGCAATCTTGACACTGAAGACTAGAACAGGTATAAGAAAAAAAAATTACTAGATTGTTCACATCCAGCAATAATGAAGAAAAAGAGAGATTAAACAAATTGCTTCATTTTGAATCGGGTGGGGAGAGGAAGGAAGGAGATGAGAAATACTTGAACTCAAAATTTGGGTTCTACAAGTTTGGCAAAGTAGCATTCTGTATTGGAATCACAGACTATTATAGCTGAAAGAAATCTTACATACTGGCTAACAATTTATTTCCCTCATTTTATAGTTACTTGTCCAAGGTAACACAGCTGGGTAGGCAGAAACAGACCCTCCTGCTCTTAACTCTCACATTCTTTTCATTGTATCACAAAGCATTTAAAAATAATTATTAAGTATCAAATATATCAATATATTGAGTATATGAGTTTATTGGTATACTTGTTTTATTTGAAGAATATAAAGAAAATGTAAACACACCTAAAGATGAAGTTTTATGTTAAAACATAT
>PVKP010043715.1:0-17176 GCA_004027715.1 Plecturocebus donacophilus
CGTCTTTGTAATTGCCGACTTTCAGATTGGGTCTCTGAGTGGATGTCCGGCTTGTTGGTGATGAAGTTTTTTCTGTTTCTTAGTTTTCCTTTGGCGGACGCCCCTTCCCCACAGAGCAGGGCCTTCCCGGGTTCAGCTGTGCTTGCTCTCAGTCCTCAGCGCTTCCAATTGCTGTTCTCCTTGTGGGGATGGGACCAGCCGAGCCCGACTAAAAGGGCACCCAGTGCCGTATACTCCGCACCAAGAAGCGCTGCACCGGGGCGCTGGCAAAACAGCTGCGCCGGCCAAAAGAGTCTCGCTGGTTATCCGTGTTGCTCCTTCGCCGGGAATCTCCCAGTTTGTGGGCATCAAAAATTCGTCTGCAATTGCGGCATCCACTCACTCTCTGTGCTTTCACTGGGAGCTACAATCCCTAGCTGCTGCTACGCAGCCATCTTGGATCTCTCCTTAAATATTTTTTAATGATTGATCACGGTTTTTAAAGCCACCATTTATTGTAATGTAGGCATTTTACATGTGGTCACCCTCCAATTTCATTGTTTTAAAAAACCACCAGGCGTGGTGGCTCACGCCTGTAATTCCAGCACTTTGGGAGGCCAAGGTGGGCAGATCACAAGGTCAGGAGTTCAAGACCAGCCTGGCCAACATGGTGAAACCCCTGTCTCTACTAAAAATATTAAAATTAGCCAGGTGTGGTGTCTTACCCCTGTAGTCCCAGCTACCTGGGAGGCTGAGGCAGAATAATCACTTGAACCTGGGAGGCAGAGGTTGTGGTGTGCCGAGATCACGCCACTGCCCTCCAGCCTGGGTGACAAAGCAAGACTCTGTCTCAAAACAAAACAAAATGCTGGGCGCAGTGGCTCATGCCTGTAATCCCAGCACTTGGGGAGGCTGAGGTGGGCGGATCCCCTGAGGTCAGGAATTCGAGACCAGCCTGATCAATATGGTGAAACCCCAACTTAAAAAAAACAAAAACAAAAACAAAAACACCCACAGAGGTTGGTGGTGTTTTATCTCGGTATGAGTGATTGCAAAGACAAACTCGTATCATTGTGAAACTCCCTCCATTGTGCTCGTGACAGGGTGAGATAGCTGGGCAGTTGGCTGGAATTTGGAGTCTTGGGTCCCAGAAAAAAAGCCCTCTGTTCAGTTCTCAGAGTGACCTTGGACACATCATCTCTCCTCCACAGAGAAATTTTCTACATTTGTAAAATAAACTCAGTCTCTATTTTTCAAGATTATCCTGAGGATTAATTGAGATCAGGTTTGAGAATTGGCCCAGGTTAGAAGCTCAAGTGTTGTAAATTGTTATAATTTCTTGATTTCCACACTCCATTTAGTTTTTAAAGTTTTTGAATTTACCTTTCCTTTTTTGAGTCAGAGTCTCACTTTATTGCCCAGGCTGGAGTGCAGTGTCATAATCTCGGACTACTGCAATCTCCACCTCCCAGGTTCAAGGGATCCTCGTGCCTCAGCTTCCTAAGTAGCTAGGACTACAGGCATGCACCACCACGCCTGGCTAATTTTTGTATTTTTAGTAGAGACGGGGTTTCACCATGTTGGCCAGGCTGGTCTCAAACTCCTGACCTCAAGTGATCTGCCCTCCTCGACCTCCCAAAGTGCTAGAATTACAGGTGTGAGCCACCGTGACTGGTCTGAATTTACCTTTCTTATGGGGAACAATCTGAAGTAAAGGTGAGCTCTACCTAGTTAGGGGTAAATTGAACTGTTCCATTTGAGTTACTCCATATAAAAACTAAAATCAGGTTTCTGCAACTTAACTGGAAGTGCATCAAATATAAGATAGGGGCTGGGTATGGTGGCTCACACCTGTAATTCTAGCACTTTTGGAGGCAGAGATGGGAGAATTGCTTGAGGCCAAGAGTTCGAGACCAGCCTGGGTGACAGAGAGACCCTCATCGCTACAAAAAACTCTAAAAATTAGCTGGGAGTGGTCATATCCACCTGTGCTCCCAGCTACTTGGGACGATTGCTTGAGCCCAGGAGGTCAAGATGGCGGTAAGCTGTGATTGTGCCACCACACTCCAGCCTGGGCCACAGAGCAAAACCCTGTCTCTTAAAATAAAGAATTGATATGAAATCGCCTTTGCAAAATTATGGCAGTAAGAAAAATCTGATGTAGTTGACTCCATCTTGCTTCTAACCTCCAACCTGGGCATAGGCAAAGCTAACTTTTGGAGGAATTTATAGTTCCACCTTAAAGCAAGGATGACATTAGCCCTTTCCAAAATTAAACTGCCTTTGTAAAACTAATGAAAGGCCACAAGGCTAGGATCATAAGAGGGGCCCGAATTCTAAGATGTGGGTGTAAACGATAACCAGCCATTGCTCTGGAGGTCACAAGATTTGCAACTTCCTCAGTTACTCCTATAGATAACATCACTATTGTAGAACCTTAGATTTGCCTTTTGCCTTTTGAAATGTTTCTTTTCAGACTTTTGCATTTCTGCTGACTCCACCCAGAGGCTGACTCAGCACATGAGGACCCCTCCTATGAATGATCACATCCCCAACCAATCAACACTTCCTATTCCCTAGCACCCTGCCTACAAACTATCCTTGAAAAACTCTAACCTCTAAGCCCTTGGGGAGACTGATTTGAGTAATAACCACCATCTGCGTGGCCTTGTGCATGGCCAGCCTTGCATCAGTGAAACTCTTTACTGAAATGCCAAGGACTCAGTGAACTGGTTTCGTCTGTGCAGTGGGCAAGAAGAACCCTTGGACAATTACAGACAGTTGGATAGAAGGATAGATTTTTTTGGGTAGACATGAGATACTAAGCAAAACATTAATAGTTGTAGAATCTAGGGTATATGAGTATACTAGGGTATACGAGTGTTCCCTGTAACCTGACAGTGAACTTTTTCACTGAAAGATCTTTTAACTTTTTTGTATGTTTTTTTTTTTTTTTTTTTTTTTTGGACAGAGTTTTGCTCTTGTTGCCCAGGTTGGAGTGCAATGGCATGATTTCGGCTCACTGCAACTTCCGCCTCCTGGGTTCAAGCGATTCTCCTGCGTCATCCTCCTGAGTAGCTGGGATTACAGGCATGTACCACCATGCCCGACTAATTTTGTATTTGTAGTAGAGATGGGGTTTCTCCATGTTGGTCAGGCTGGTCTCAAACTCCTGACCTGCCTCCCAAAGAGTTGGGATTACAGGTGTGAGCCCCCATGCCAGGCCTTTCTGTATGTTGTTTTTTTTTTTTAAATTTTTTTTTTTGGAATTCTTCCCTCTGTACTGTATGTTTTCATCTTAAAATGTTGTGGGAGACTGGGCATGGTGGCTCACGCCTGTAATCCCAAGATTATAGTAGGTAGATCAATTGGGCCCAGGAGTTCGAGACCAGCCTGGGCAACAAGGCAAAACCTGGTCTCTACTAAAAATACAAAAATAACCCTGGTACGATGGTGCAAGCCGGTAGTCCCACCTACTTGGGAAGTTGAGGTAGGGGGATTGCCTGAACCCAAGAGGCAGAGGTTGCAGTGAGCTGAGATTGTGCCACTGCTCTCCAGCCTGGGTTACAGAGAGAGATCTGGTCTAAGAAAAAAAAAAGGGGGGGCTGGGAGCGGTGGCTGATGCCTGTAATCTCAGCATGTTGAGAGGCTAAGGGGGGTGGACCACCTGAGGTCAGGAGATTGAGACCAGCCTGGCCAACATGGTGAAACACTGTCTACTAAAAATACAAAATAATTAGCTGGGCATGGTGGTATGCACCTGTAATCTCAGCTACTCAGGAGGCTGAAGTGGGAGCATCGCTTGAACCTGGGAGGCAGAAGTTGCTGTGAGCCAACACCTTGCACTGCACTCCAGCCTGGATATGTATATAGGCCAGGTGCAGTGGTTCACACCTGTAATCCCAGCACTTTGTGAGGCTGAGGTGGGTGGATCACAAGGTTGAGAGATCAAGACCATCATGGTGAAACCCTGTCTCTACTAAAAATACAAAAATTAGCTGGGCATGGTGGTGCGCGCCTGTAGTCCCAGCTGCTAGAGAGGCTGAGGCAGGAGAATCACTTGGACCCAGGAGGCGGAGGTTGCAGTGAGTTGAGATAGTGCCACTGCACTCCAGCCTGGCAACAGAGCGAGACTCCGTCTCAAAAAAAAAAAAGTTGTGGGAGAAGTCCTAAAATCATGGCCACTTCATTATACTCCATGAGGGGCATTCCGTAGCAAATTTACCAGGGCCCCAGAAGCCCCAGCTTCCCCAGAGGCTCCACAGGATTCTCAATGGGTCCTCTTAGTGCAGTGGAGGATTGTTTGCCATGCCTCAAGGCACACAGGTACTTAGCTAGGTGCTTGTCCATCTTATTTTTGCAGAGGAGTACCCAGACTTTGCTGAGGGTCAGTCCTCTGCAAATACAGCTTTGATGGAGTGGTGGGGTGGGAAGAGGTGGTGAGTGAGGAGGGTGACAGCAGCTCCCAAGGCAGTTTGGCTAAGTTCTGCCTTAGAGGTAGTTAAAAGACAGGCTCTTGACCCTCTCTGGAGAAAAGACTTTGGTCCAGTGGGCTAGGGCTCAGGAGGACTCCTTCATGCCCAAGGTTTCTGAGGGGACAGCTGATGGTATTTCAGGGGATCAGACCTGGAGAGAGTGATGCCAGGATAGGTAAGGGGTGAAGGTAAGTTCCCCTGAATGCTCTCTGTTGTTGCTTCTCTCTCATTTAATACAAGAAACAGGATGAGCACAGTGACTCACGCCTGTAATCGTAGCACTTTGGGAGGCCAAGGTGGGAAGGCTGCTTGAGCCCGGGAGTTCGAGACCAGCCTGGGCAACATAGCAAAAGACCCCATCTTGATGAAAAAACAGAAACAAAAACTGGGCATGGTGGCGCTCATCTGTTGTCCCAGCTACTTGGGAGGATGACGAGCCCAGGAGGTCGAGGCTGCAGTGAGCTGTGACTGCACCACTGCACTCCAGCCTGGGGAAAGGAATGATACCTCAAATGTAAAAATAAAAGTAATCTAAAAAAATTCTTTCTTTACAGGATAAAAATTCCTATATTAAGTCAAAAGACAATGCTGAAAATGGCATCATCCTGAAGGTCACTTTGGGGCAAGGCCCACTGTGATCCCCATTGTTAATTTCACTGTGACAATAGTGTGGTGGGCAGGGAGAGAGGCCAGAGTCTGGTGGGAACCAGGTTTTAGGAGGAGGTATTTGAAGAATGTGCAGGGGGTAAGAGGGCTGGTGTGGTCAGAAGGGCCATCTCTAATTTCTGCCTTGCATTGGTGATGACATCTGCATTTTCTGGAACTCCCAGAGGAGTTTTCTGTTGCCTTTAAGGTAGGTACAGGGCCTGCCTTATCCAGGTAGCCCTGGGGTGGGTGCGGGTGTCCAGGGCAGCAGGCAAGGGGTGAGGCAAGGCTTACCTCTGACACAAGACCTGGGTCCAGAAAGGGCATGCAGTAGCATGATCAAAGTCCCCCCTGAGTGGTACAAGAAGCGTCTCTGACTGGGCCAGGGCTGGGCAGGTGGAGACCTGCGCTTCCCTCAAGTGGAGGCAGCCTCCCCTTCCCCTCTGTTAGGCCCTATAACAAGGCCTACCTTGGATTTTCAGGAGGGCCAAATTGGGAGGACATGTACAATACCAGCTCAGCACCTGACACCAGGCACACACTCAATGAACCTAACTGTTGCTATTATAACAAATACCTCTTCCCTGTGGAAGATGGTTAAATGCCTTTTAAATGGCTGTAGGGTAATTGTTTTATGGACATTATTTATTCTCATCTGCATTTGCAGGGTATCTCGGCTCAGCTGCTTCTAATTTTTTGCCATTATAAAACAGGTAACACGAGCATCTTGTGCAGGGTGGTTTTTTTTGTGTGTGTGTGGCTCTCTGTAGCCTCAAGCTCCTGGGCTCAGGTGATCTCACCTCAGCCTCCTAAGTAGCTGGGATCACAGGTATGCACCACCACACCTGGCTAATTAATTTTACTTGTGGAGACAGAAGTCTTCTAGGTTGCCCAAGTTGGTCTCTAACTTTCCTCGGCTCAAGCGATCTTCGCGCCTCAGACTCCCACAGTGTTGGGATTACAACCGTGAGCCACTGCACCTGGCCTTCCGCATGTTTTTGAGGACAGATGCGGGCCTAACTCGGCTTCAGGCCCTGCCCGGCCTGGCCCGGCCGCCCATACTTCCCTCGGGTGTCCACCAGGGGGCGAATGGGAGTCGCGAACGGGGTTCGAATGCGCACGCGCACGCCGCTGGGCGCACGTGCGGAGGGAGGTTGGCCGGGAGGGTAAAGGTAGGAGGTGAGAGGTGAAGGGGCGGGCGCCCGGCGGCCAGGAGGGAGAGGGCGGGTGCTACGCACCGGACTGCGGGCCGGGAGCGCGCACGCCGCGCTCCGCCCCCGCTGCCGCCCCAGTCGCCGCCGCCACAGCCCAGGAGCTGCTGCTGCCACAGGTACTGTAGAGCGGGTGCCCAGGGTCCCTGCCCGCGGGCTCCGGCTCGGCCCCAGCGGCGCGGAGCCGGGAGTTCCGGGATGGGGGCCGCTAGGGGCGGGGGTGCGTGGGCATGGCGCTGTCCAGCAGCCGTGTGGGCCGGCCCTGGAGACCGCAGCCGGACAAGGGGGCAGGGCCGCCGCGTCCCCACCCCCACCCCGGCCGCGCCCCTGCCTGGGCCGGCCCGGGGAGCCCGGCGTCCTCACCAGACCTCCGCGAGCCCGGGGTGTGCCGGGGGGAGAGGGGAGAGGAGGTCGCGCCGTCGCATCTTCTGGCCTAGTTGCTCTGGGCAGCTGGTCTAGAACCTGCTGTGGGGCTGTCTGGGTTTTCCGGAGTGCGGGGGAGAGAATGCTCTCCACTTCTGCCTCTTTTGGAAGATCTGATTGAGAGACAACGCTGGCTGCTTTGCTGGTTTTGCTTGGTTTCTAGTTTTCTGTATTGCTTAAACCTCAACTTTGCTCACTAATGTTGCTTCTGTTTACTTCTGAGTGTGTTTATTAATAACCTCAGAATTATACCGGCTTATAATGTCACGATAGCGTTAGTTGCAGGGAGCCCTGGATCCAGACTGAATCCCAGAAAGTTGTGCAGATGGGAATGCGGAGGGGGCAGTGAGTCCCTGTAGGGTCTCTGGTGGGAGTCAGCCCCTGGTGCGGGTCACTCACCGCTCCACCTCGTATGGTGACGGTCGGAGCTGGGTGAATAAACTCTTTCTGGGGATTTTGTAATAATTATTGCGAAGCGGCCATAGAAAAGGTTTAATGTTGCTTAGCTTTGCGTGTATTTCTTTTATTTGGCCGAAAGTTTTGTGGAGTTTGGTTATGCGGTGTCTTTATTGGTTTGCCATGATGTCAGGATATTGTGCTAAAGACTGACGCTTTTATTAGGGAGTCAGGGTCAAGGGTGTCTAGTTAGTGCTGTATGCATTTTAGGTGTTCCTCAGTGATGCCTAAAGACCTGTCTTTTGTTTGTTTTGTTTTGTTTGTTTTGAAACAGAGTCTCACTCTGTCTCCCAGGCTGGAGTGCAGTGGCGCGATCTCGGCTCATTGAAGCCTTGAGTTCCTGGGCTCAGGTGATCAGTCCTCCCACCTTGGCCTCCCCAGCAGCTGGGACCACAGGTGTGTGCCATCACGCCTGGCTAATTTTTGTAGAGATGGGGATCTTGCTGTTTTGCCCGGGTTGGTCTCGAACTCCTGGGCTCAAGCATTATACAAGCCTTGGCCTTGCAAAGTGTTGGGATTATAGGCATCAGCCGCTGTGACCCGTTTACATTTAAGTGTTTTACACATTTGCAGCATTCCCACTGAGCACACGATATTAAAAACACTATATAAATATATTTAACACTGTAAATATATTTATGTATTCTTTTGGTCATAAATTGAAATGTAAAAAATTAGGCTTTTTAAATTTATTATGAACCAATCTGATGTTGGAATGCTCTCTCTTGCTCTTGTGACAAAAACAGCCCCTCTCTAGAGATCTCCATGTATTATATTATAATCACTGGTTTGAGGCCCTTCCCCCATTCCCCCAGTCACTGTTATGAGGTGGATAAAAAGTTTAAGCTTATTACTAGAAAAATGGAGGCATATGAGATTCAGAAATTAAATAACTAAAAAAGAAAAGATGGAGGCATAAATCACATAAAGATGTGATTTGCCTGAGGTCGTATGTGAACAAGTAAACTACAAGTAAACTTCCCAGTTGGGAAAGGAACCGTGCCTGTGGGCTTCAGTGCAGGTATGTTTATTAACATTTGCTGGTAGGCTTTAGGGATGTTTTCTCTCTCAGCATCTAGCCATGCATGTGAATGTGAACGTGCCTCTGGAATCCTGGAATGACAGGTTCATGTGCTGTTGGCTTACTCTCAACCATTGGTAGTTGCCAGTGTTAGTTTTCCTGGCTCTGACTGGTACTTCATATTCAGTTTGTGTCATCACCCCCATTAAGCAGATGAGAGGACTCCTCATAGAGAAGCTGGGTTCTTACAAGGTCACCCAGCTTTTCAAGGGTGGATCATCCTTCAAACCAGGTCTGCCACACCTCTGCTACCTGAGCTACTTCTGTTAGAACTTGCTACCTTACTAAGTTGGCTGAAGAAACAAGGTTCAGGTGTCATCTTTTGGCACCCAAATTAATACTTCTGGGTAAGATTTATTGAGCGTTTGTGCTGTTTAGGCACTGTCTTAGGTACTGTAATATTAGCTTATCTCACTGAATCCTCATGATAACCAGATGAGATAACACTGTTATCACCCCTTTTATGGATGAGTTTTAGAGAAGTTATTTGACTTGGTCACCTGGGTCACCTAGTGAATTTGAGACAGAGTGTGTGTGCAAACTGAGGTTTGGCTGATGAGAGTCCATGCTTTTTTTTTTTTAGTCTAGGCTCTGTCACCAGGCTGGAGTGTAGTGGTGCTATCTTGGCTCACTGCAACCTCCACCTCCCGGGTTCAAGTGATTCTCCTGCCTCAGCCTCCTGAGTAACTGGGACTACAGGCACATGCACCACAGCCAGCTAATTTTTTTTTTTGAGACAGAGTCTTGCTCTGTCACCAGGCTGGAGTGCAGTGGTACAATCTCGGCTCACTGCAACCTCCACCTCCTGGGTTCAAGCGATTCTTCCACCTCAGCCTCCCGAGTAGCTGGGACCACAGGTTCATGCCACCATGCCCGGCTAATTTTTTTGTATTTTTAGTAAAGATGGGGTTTCACCGTGTTGGCCAGGATGGTCTTGATCTCTGGAGCTCATGATCCGCCTGCCTCAGCCTCCCAAAGTGCTGGGATTACAGGTGTGAGCCACCGCACCTGGCCTAATTTTTGTATTTTTAATAGAGACAGGGTTTCACCATGTTGGCCAGGATGATCTTGATCTCCTGACCTTGTGATCTGCCTGCCTGGGTCTCCCAAAGTGCTGAGATTACAGGCGTGAGCCACCGTGCCCTGCCTGAGTCCATGTTTTTATGCTATTCTTCTACCTTGTGGCTTCACAGTCTTCTCTGTTGCTCATTGGCAGGTGAGGATAGTGGAAGAAGCAATTTGACCACTGCTATTTGACAGTTTCTGTGTAAGTAGTCAAGGGCACTACCCTAGAGTGCTTGCAGGGATGCTAAGTCATAAGGAAGTTTTGCAGTGGGGTCCAAAGATGGTGTGTAAGCATAAAGATGCATGTGGGTATCAGGAAAAAATAAAACTAATTTTCATGTTTATTTCAGCCTCATTTATTATTATTATTATTATTATTTTTGAGATGGAGTCTCACTCACTCTGTCTCCCAGGCTGGAGTACAGTGGTGCTATCTGGGTTCACTGCACTCTCAGTCTCCTGCCTCAGCCTCCTGAGTAGCTGGGATTACAGGCGTGTGCCACCATGCCTGGCTGATTTTTGTATTTTTAGTAGAGACAGAGTTTTACTATGTTGACCAGGCTGGTCTCAAATTCCTGGCCTCAAGTGATCCACCCACCTCAGCCTTCCAAAGTGTTGGGATTACAGGAATGAGTGCCTGCCTTATTTAATTTTTATTATGTACTTCATAATGTACACTGTTTTATCACTGTAGTACATATATATAGGTAAGTATACATGTATCGGGAGCATGTACCTGAAGTTTTGTTGTTGGGCATTCATGATCAAAACATTTGGGAACCACTGGTTTATTTGATATTTAGCTTTTTCAGAAAGCCTAAAATATACAAGGCTTTGGCAGGGCATGATGGCTCATACCTGTAATGCCAGCACTTTGGGAGGCCAAGGCAGGTGGATCACCTGAAGTCAGGAGTTTGAGACCAGCCTGGGCAACATGGTGAAACCCCGTCTCTACCAAAAATACAAAAATTAGCCGGGCATGGTGTCGGGCGCCTGTAGTCCCAGCTACTTGGGAAGCTAAAGCAGGAGAATTGCTTGAACCTGGGAGGTGGAGGGTGCAGTGAACCAAGATCGCGCCACTGCACTCTAGCCTGGGCAACAAGGGCGAAACTCCATCTTTAAAAAAAAAAGGAAACAAAAAAAATTGCAGTCACTAATGTGAAAGAGATCTCTGTGTCTGTATCTCAAATATAGCACCAGTCTTAAATTTGAAGCTATGGTGACTGGTAATCGTCCCTTAGACAATCTAGATGTTAAAATTTGGTTGAACCTCTTCTATTTTAAACATCTAAATTTTGGTTGGAGGCCAGAAGAACTCAAATAATCAGTTCACACAAACATGACAGTTATAGTGGTTGTATTTGTGCCATTCCCCAGCTTTAGAGTATTTTCAAATCATCTAAATATTGAAATTTGAGATACGTTGATTTCTTACTATTTTACAAGCTAGACTTGGTTTCTTCATTTCATTCCACTGCAGTAGTTGATACATTATCTTAAAATGAGCCATTCCAGAATTCTATCTAATTTTTAAAATATCTTATTTCCCAGCTTATCATTTTACAGTTGAATAGATTAGTTTTTGTTTAGGTTTTTTGTTTGTTTGTTTTGAGACAGGGTCTTGCTCTGTCACCCAAGCCTGGAGGGCAGTGGCATGATCACAGCTCATTGCAGCTTCAGTCTCTGGGGCTCAAGCAATCCTCCCACCTCAGCTTCCCAAGTAGCTGAGACTACAGGCACAGGTCACCATGCCTGGCTAATTTTTAAAATTTTTTGTAGAGACAGGGTCTCAACTATGTTGCCCAGGCTGGTAGAGTTTGTTTTTAGTTCAATTTATCCATGTTGAAAAATAGTAAACTCAAAAAAACCCAAAGTTAAATTGTAACCCTTGGCCACTATCAGGCTTCTTGGGCATTTTCTCATGCTTTCTTGCTCACTCATTCTCCGTCTTATAATGGGATCATACTGTTTTGTATCCATTTTCTACATTATATTGCGAAGTTTTTTGTTTTTTGTTTTTGGGACGGAGTCTTGCTCTGTCCCCAGTTTGGAGTGCGGTGGCATGATCTTGGCTCACTGCAACCTCTGCCTCCCGGGTTCAAGCAGTTCTCCTGCCTCAGCCTCCCGAGTAGCTGGGACTACAGGTGCACACCACCATGCCCAGCTAATTCTTTTGTATTTTCAGTAGAGAATGGGGTTTCACCATGTTGGCCAGGATGGTCTCGATCTCTTGACCTTGTGATCCACCCGCCTTGGCCTCCCAACATGCTGGAATTATAGGCATGAGCAATTGAGCCCAGCCTGTGAGGTTCTTTTCGTGGGAAAAACTATTTGACATTTTTGGTTTTTGAACATGAAATCTCATTTATTTTTATGTTTTCCAATGATGTTCTCCTTTGAGCAGCCTTGTTCAGCCCAGTTTGCTGCATTTGGCTGTGGGCTTGGATTGCACCTTTTGGAGGACTGCACTGTCACTCACAGGGTCTCCAGTCATAGTCAGTAGTTCCTCACTCTCAAGATCTGCCCCCAGCTGGCCTGCCTAGTTAACCCTTCCTTCCTCTAAAAGGTCATGTTCATGCTGCCTCATCTCTATGTTATGATTAGGTCCCTTATTTCATGCCTGAGCCCTGGTGGGGTTTGACAGTGATGTGCATTTGTCAACTCCAGTGACAGTGACTGTTAGAGACATCATGTTTAGCAGGCAGTTGAGAATGTTGCATCTCATGTTCTAATCAGGAAGGATAATCTTGAATTTAACTCCCAAAAGCCACAGCTGAGCTCAGCTGTGGAAAGAACATCCATTGAATTGTGCTTCAAGGTACTTCATTGTACCTGTTTCAGATCTATGATATTTTGTCTTTGGGTGAAGCTAGATCATGAGAAAGCCTAATTCTGGTACCTCTTCCAGTTGTTTTCACTCAACTCATTTTCATGGCTTCTTCAGTTTATATTGCAGTCTTTATCAGAAGTTCCCAAGGAACCTCTGAAGCTGCTGAGAAAATTCTTTCAGGTTGAGTGACTGGGATCACTATACCTCTAAGTACACTGGAACTATGTCAGTGATATTTCTTTCTCTGCCTTGGCCACTAGGAAGCTCAGAGTCAGATTTGTAGCCAGGGTCTTCTAGCTTGTGCTTACTGTATTAATCTTACTTCTAGATTGTTTTTATTGGTTTCTGCTGTTTGTCTCATATTTTACTGTAGAATACATACTACATTTCTTTCCTGTTCTAAACATTATTGTGATCATATTCTTGTAGCCAAATCTTTGTTCTCATTTTTTTTTTTAACTTTTTTATGCTGTTGAATCCCTCTGAGCCTTGCCTTTCCCTGCCTTCTCGTCTGTACTCATTTTTGCTAAAATCTGTAAGGGGCTAAATTCTTTAAAAGCTTCGCACATTTTGAAGAGTTGTTTTTTAATATTTATTATAGTAAAATTCAAATATACGTGCAAGTAGAGAGCACTAAACCCTTGTGTACCTATCACTCAGTTACGTCTGTCACTTAGTCATTAACGTGGGGATACTCTTGTTTCATCTATATCCTTTAACCTTCTTCTCATTATACTTTTTCTTGGGAGAAGTTTATTAATTGATAGGTGTTACTTTGGGGTGAATGAGAAAGTAGCCAACTAGTGTGCTAGGGAACTAGGGGTGTGCAGGGGTCCCTAGAAGCCAAAATGTAAGGTTCTTTTCTTTGGGATCCTTTCCTCTCCTTAGAGAAGACCCTTTAGCTTTCTGCCTGAGGAGCTGATTCCTAGTTGTCAGGCTTCTTGTCAAGATAGCGCTGTTAACTCCTGTATACAGACGTTCACTTAATCCTTTTTACCAGTCCCACATCTCACTACAGCCCTATGCTATACCTGAGTTTCTCCGTCCAGAGCCCCTTTAGGGTCTCTAGTGCCAGTGTTTTTCCTCATTGCCTGTGTCCCCCAGGTCTTTTTTTTTTTCCCCCAGTGGTGATGTACTTACTGAGCAGATGCGGTGATCTTCTTACCTGATCGTATGTGTAACCATTGGCCTAAATGTAAGATGGTTTGCCAGCATCAGCAATAAGACTAGTAGTGGGGCTAAAAAACAAGTTCTCTTAAGGCTAGATCTTGATCCCCTGTTCTAGGATGACCAACTTAATCTGAAAAGAATTTGCAATATGTAAGTATTTTAGGATTACAGCCATCTGTATACACACTTAAAAGTAGTTCAGCAGGGCATGGTGGCTCACACCTGTAATTCCAGCACTTTGGGAAGTCAAGGCAGGTGGATCATGAGGCCAGGAGTTCAAGACCAGCCTGGCGAACGTGGTGAAGCCCCATCTCTATTAAAAAAATTAGCTGGGCGTGGTGGCGCATGCCTGTAATCGCAGCTACTTGGGAGGCTGAGGCAGGAGAATCGCTTGAACCTGAGAGGCAGAGGTTGCAGTGAGCCGAGATCATGCCCCGGCACTCCAGCCTGGGTGACAAAGCAAGACTCTGTCTCAAAAAAAAGTAGTTCTGCTACCATTAATTTAGCCTAAAAGAGTCACATAAGAATACCAAATGTTACTTTGTTGGAACGCCATGATTATTTCAATTTAAAAGCACTTCTCTCAAAGCTGCTTCTCTCTTCACAACAGTAGAGCTCTGGCAGTGAATTAAGTGGTTGAGGACTCAGTGAAACTGGCCAATTTCTGGTTCAATCTGAGAGCTCTCTTTGCACTATGATCAAAATGGAGTCTTGCTAGCTGCCCAGGGGAGCCTTGCAGGTCTCTTCCAATGAATGTAAGTTCCACATGGCTGGGGAGGTCTCATAATCGTGGCAGAAGGTGAAAGAGGAGCAAAGGCGTGTCTTACATGGTAGCAGGCAAGCTTGTTCTCATACTTTTAAAATTATTTGGTGACTGGGTGTGGTGACTCATGCCTGTAATCCCAGCACTTTGGGAGGCCAAGGCAGGCAGATCACTTTAAGTCAGGAGTTCGAGACCAGCCTTGCCAATGTGGTGAAACTTCATCTTTACTAAAAATCCAAAAATTAGCTGGGCATGGTTGTGCTCACCAGTAATGCCAGCTACTCGGGAAGCTGAGGAAGAATTGTTTGAACCTGGGAGGCAGAAGTTGCAATGGGCCAGGATTGTGTCACTGTACTCCAGCCTGGGCAACAGAGCAAGTCTCTGTCTCAAAACAAACAAAAGTTATTTGGTGATTTTTTTTTTTTTTTTTTTTGTGTGACGGAGTCTCTATGACTCAGGCTGGAGTGCAATGGCACGATCTCTGCTCACTGCAACCTCTGCTTCCCAGGTTTAAGCAATTTCCCTGCCTCAGCTTTCTGAGTAGCTGGGACTACAAGCATGCAGCACCACACTGGCTAATTTTTGTATTTTTAGTAGAGACAGGGTTTCACCATGTTGACCAGGCTGATCTCAAACTCCTGACCTCAAGTGATCCACCCGCCTTGGCCTCCCAAACTGCTGGGATTACAGGGGTGAACCAAAATACCCGCCCATTTTAACCATTTTTAAGTGTACTATTTAGTGACATTAAAGGAATTCACAGCATTGTGCAACCATCACTATCCATTTCCAGAACTTTTTCATTATTCTACATAGAAACTCTTTATCCAGTAAATAACTCCCATTTTCCCCTTCCCTCTGCCCCTGGCAACCTCTCTTCTACTTTCTATGAGTTTGCCTGTCCTAACTGCTTCCTATAAGTGAAATCTTACTGTATGTGTCTTTTTGTATTTAACGAAGTGTAGTGTTTTTAAGGTTCATCCATGTCGTAGCATGTATCAGTATTTTATTCTTTTTTCAGGCTGAATAATACTGTATTTTATGGATATCCACATTTTGTTTATTCATCTGTCAGTGAACATTTGGGCTGTTCTCCCCTTTTAACTATTGTAAATAGTGCTGTTATGAGCATGGCTATACAGATATCTGTTGGAATTCCATTTTAATTCTTTGGATATATACCTAGAAGAGGAATTGCTGGGACATAGAGTAAATCTATGCTCAACTTTTTGAGGAACCACTCAACAATTTTCCAAAGTGGCTGCTCCATTTTACACTTTCATCAATAATGCTCAAGAGTGCCAATTTCTCCATTTTCTCACCCACACTTGTTATTTTCCTTTTCTTTGTTTTTTAATAAAAGTCATTTTAATGGGTAGGAATTGGTATCTCATTTGATTTTGAGTTGCATTTTCTAAGGAATATTGATGTTGAGGAATTTTTCATATGCTGATTTGGCCATTTGTATATCTTCTTTTTCGTCATTGTTTGGATTTTTTTGAGACAGGGTCTTGCTCTGTTGCCGAGACTGGAGGCAGTGGCTCCATCCCAGCTCACTGTAGCCTCAATCCTCTGGTACCAAGTGATCCTCCTACCTCAGTCTTCCTAGTAGCTGGAACTGCAGGCACATGCCCCCATGCCTGGCTAATATTCATATTTTTTGTAGAGATGGGGTTTTGCCATGTTACCTAGGCTGGTCTTGAACTCCTGAGCTCAAGTGATCCATCCACTTCAGCTTCACAAAGTGATGCGATTATAGGCATGAGCCACCCCACAGAGCCTGTATATCTTCTTTAGAGAAATGTTTATTCAAGTCTTTTTCTCATTTTGAATTGTTTATTGTTATTTTGTTACCATTGAGTTGTAGGAATTCTTTACATATTCTGGATATTAATCCCTTATTAGATATATGATTTGCAAATAGTTTCTCCAATTCTGTTGGTTATCATTTCACTCTTTATTGTGTGCTTTGCATAACAGTTTTTAACTTTTTTTTTTCTTTTTTAAGACAGAGTCTTCCTCACTCACCCAGGGTTAGAGTACAGTGCTGCAGTCTTGGCTCACTTCTGCAGCCTCCACCTCCTAGACTCAAGCAGTCCTCCTGCCTCAGCCTCCCAAGTAGCTGAGACTACAGACGCACACAACCACACCCGGCTAATTGTTTTTGTATTGATCTCACCATGTTGCCCAGGCTGGTCTCAAACTCCTGAGCTCAAGCAGTCCGCCTGCCCTGGCTTCCCAAAGTGCTGGGATTAAGGCATGAACCACCATGCCTGGCTGAAAGTTTTCAATTTTTATAAATTCCAGTTTATCAATTTTTTTCTTTTGTTGCCTCTACTTTTCAGTCCTTGCTAAATTCAGCATCATGAAGATCTTTTTCTTATGTTTTCTTCTAAGGGCATTATAGTTTTTAGCTCTTCTTCATTTCTTTGATCTATTTTGAGTTAATTTTTGTGTATAATATAAAAGAAGAGTCCAACTTCACTTTTGCATGTAACTAGTTTTCCCAGTAGCATTTGTTGTAGAGACTGTCCTTTCCCCAATGACTGGTACCTTTTGTCAAAAATCAGTACCTCATATTTGTGAGAGTTTATTTCTGTTTTTTTTTTTTCTTTTTCTTTTTTTTTTCTTCAGGTTAGATAGGTAGTGCTGACATCATAACAAGGTTTGAGAATGACACATCTCACATGTTTCTGAAACACCCAATTATCATGCTGATGAACTACAGAAGATCTGGACTGTATTCTATTCCATTGGTTTATGTCTGTCCTTATGTCAGTACCACATTGTTTTGCTTACTGTAGCTTTGTAGTAAGCTTTGAAATCAGGAAGTGTGAGTCCTCCAACTTAGTTCTTGTTTTTCTTTTTTTTTTTATTATTATTATTTTTTTTAGAGAAAAGGAGAAAGAAAGAAATAAACAGCAAAAAAAAGAAAAAAAAGAATGAAAAAAAAGAATGAAAGAGAGAAAGAAAGAGGAAGAGAAAGAGGGAGAGAGAATGGGATTCTTCATTTATTGTCCAGGCTAGAATGCAGTCTAAAAATGGATATTAAAAACCTCTTTTATGCCAATAATTGTG
>PVKP010043716.1:0-17177 GCA_004027715.1 Plecturocebus donacophilus
GGGGGGCGCTCCTTCCCCACAGAGCTGGGCCTTCCCGGGTTCAGCTGTGCTCACTCTCTCCTCAGCGCTTCCAACCGCTGTTCTCCTTGTGGGGATGGGACCAGCGGAGCCTTTGGGCACCCAGTCCCGTACACTCCGCACCGAGAAGCGCCGCGCCGGCCAAAAGAGTCGCGCTGGCGACCCGGGTGGCTCCTTCGCCGGGAATCTCCCAGTCTGTGGGCATCAAAAATTCGTCTGCAATTGCAGCATCCACTCCCTCTCTGCGCTTTCACTGGGAGCTACAATCCTGAGCTGCTGCTACGTGGCCATCTTGGATCTCGCTCCGCCCGGTGATGAAATTTTTTTCTGTTTCTTAGTTTTCCTTTGGCGGAGGCCCGTTCCCCACAGAACCGGACCTTCCCGGGTTCGCTGTGCTTGCTCTGAAACTCTCAGTCCTCAGCGCTTCCAATTGCCGTTTTCCTTGTGGGGATGGGACCAGCCGAGCCCGTCCGTCCCGTATACTCTGCACCGGGAAGCGCTGCGCTGGGGCGCCGGCAAAACAGCCGCGCCGGCCAAAAGAGTCACGCTGGCGACCCATGTGTCTCCTCTGCCGGGAATCTCCCGGTCTATGGGCAACAAAAATTCGTCGGAAAGTGCGGCGTCCACTCGTTCTCTGTGCTTTCACTGGGAGCTACATTCCCGAGCTGTTGCTAGTCGGCCATCTTGGATCTCTCTCTCGAAATTAGTAATCTTGAGCCACACATGACTCTTCTGACTAAGCTTGCTGGCTCCTCCTTCCATCTGTTTCTTTGATGTGGTTCCCACAGTCCAAACTCCTGTGACTACCACACTTGACACAGGCTGCTTCCACCCCGCCACAGCCCTCACTGGAATGTGGTGCCCAGAAGCGACAAACTAAGCTGCCATGGCTTCCCCAATCAGACACAGGAAGCTACTTCCTCTTCGCTCTCCATTTGGACTTTCTGCTATCCATGCAGCTCCTACCTGTGCCATGAGGTCGGAGGCTGTACAGGATGTGACAACTATTCGTTTACAATCATCTTCTTAATATCAACTTTTTTTTTTTTGCCCTGTCAAGCTTTTTCTGCATTCTGATTCAATTAGTCCAAATAAATCTTTCTCTGAATGCTGTGTTCCCCATACATTTATTAAGAATACTGGTGGGTTTTTTTTTTAATTTTATTTGTTTTTTTACAACTAGCAATTTGTCATCTTATTCATTAATCTTTTCTTTTTTTTAACTTTTAAGTTCAGGGGTACAAGTGCGGGTTGGTTACATGGGTTAACTTGTGTCATGGGGGTTTGTTGTACAGATTATTTCATCATCCAGGCATTAAGTCTAATATCCATTGTTTTGTTTTTTTCCTGATCCTCTCCATCCTCCCATCCTCTACCCTCTGAAAGGCTCCAGTGTGTGTTGTTCCCCTCTATGTGTCCACATGTTCTCATCATTTAGTCCCCATTTGTAAGTGAGAACATGTGGCATTTGGTGCGAGTGTAAATTAGTTCAGCTATTGTGGAAGACAGTGTGGTGATTCCTCAAATACCTAAAGACAAAACTACTATTTAACCCAGCAATCCCACTACTGGGTATATACCCAAAGGAATATAAATCATTTTACTACAAAGATACATGCACACACATGTTCACTGCAGCACTATTCACAATAGCAAAGACATGAAGTCAACCTAAATGCCCATCAATGATAGACTGGATAAAGAAAATGTGGTGTGTATACACCATGGAATACTACATAGCCATAAAGAAGAACAAGATCATGCCCTTTGCCAGGACATGGATGGAGCTGGAGGCCATTATCCTTAGCAAACTAACACAGAAACAGAAAAGCAAATGCTGCATGTTCTCATTAATCTTAACGGAAATGCTGACAGATTCTTTTTTTAATATTTATTTTAGGTTCAGGGATACATATGCATGTTTTTTATATAGGTAAATGTTTGTGGCGGGGGTTTGCTATACATATTATTTCATTACTCAGGTACTAAGTCTAGTACCTAACAGTTATTTTTTTCTGATCCTCTCCCTCCTCCCACGCTTCACCCCAAGTAGGCCCCAGTGTCTGTTGTTTCCCTACATGTGTCCATGAGTTCTCATCATTTAGCTCCTACTTATTAAGCATGTTTTTATTTATTCACCTAACTCAGATATAAAATCATGGAAATGAACAGTATAGAGATTCAGCTCTACCTTACCAGAGTAGAGTTGTCTACCTTATCACTTTCTAGATTTACATTACTTTATGAATTAGCATACATGGCTCTTGGTTGTACAACTGGTTACAAATCAATTTAATTCTGTTCTTTATACTGACACAAGTCAGAATTTCATTGTTTAGTTCAAACAACAAAATGGTTAGAATGTTTTCAAGAGCTTTCTCTTGCTTTTCTGATGTGCTTACATTATACATATAATACATTATGCCCTAACACTGAAAACATGCATTTTTTGTATAAACAGTACTGTTTTATATTTGCCATCACCCCTTGTACCTTGCAAAATAGAAATCTACAGAATTCTCTTTTTTCATTAGAAGTCATGTAACCATTCTGTGGGGATTATCAGTGGCTATAAGAAGAGATGGGTGGTGAGAGATAGGGTCTCCTGTTTATTGAGAAGCTGCAACCTTCTCCCATCCCAACACACACACACACACACACACACACACACACACACACACACGCACACACGTGCGCGCGCGCACACACACACACACGCACACACACACACACACACACACTCTCTATCTCTCTCTCATGCACATGCCAAATCACTGAACTCAGCATAGTTAGGTCCCTTAAAATCTAAAACAATCTAGGAATTAAAACATTTTTTTATCTATGTTGAACAATTAGAACTAAATCTTCAATACGATAAACAAAGAAAGGTAACAATTGCACTTACCTAGTGCTAATAATTGATAAAGACTTAAGTGCATTTGTTAGCCAGGAATCTGTCAGACCTTCAATTTCTGCCCTTAACTGTAGCCAGGCATCCCTCTTGGCAGGGCCAAGGAGTCCTGCAACACCAAAAAGCAAGGCAGAGTCGAGAGATGAATATTTTCTCAGAATATCTAGTTTAGACTCCCTTCTGCTTAGAATAGATCATTTTTATTTCAGTATATATCAGAAATGTAGAGAGATACAGATTTATGTCAATATTGATCCTTCATTTCTGAACTGATTATCCATTCATTCCTTCAATGAATATTTACTGAACTTCTTGGTATGAGGTAGTGACAGTGAAAAGTGGCCCCCGCCTCTGTCCTCGATGAAACTAGAATCTGGTGCAGTGGATCTCAATCACCTAAAGAGCTTTGAACATGCCCCTGCCTGGATTGCATTCCAAGGGACGGTGATAATTTGAGGTCTGGAAGAGTAGCTGGGCTCCACCAACCTAAGGACACATGTTTTGATTGTCTGAAAACGTTTAGTTTCTTAATAATCACAATCATTTCAACTTTCAAACAGTAACAATGGCATCATCATATGTAGTTATTACAATGTTTCTAATACTATTGCTAATGCAACTATAAATACTTTGTTATGTAAAAAGAAATTAAGAATTTTGTCTAAAATCTGAAGTGTAGGACAGTTATAGACAACAATGAACTACAACATTGATGTTATAAGAAAAAATATAGATGTGCTAATTTTTTATTTTAAAAGATCCAGTTCTTGCTTTTATGATAAAACAAGACCATGTAAATCCATTAAAAAGGAAAGTTTCTTACTGAAATTGTGTTTCAGAATACTGGGAGCACATATACACTTCTAGGGTTTTTTTCAACCAGAATTCAAAATTCATAGTTTCTAGCAATTTTCATTTGTCCTCATTATAATAAAGAGATGCTCATGTATGGCAGAAAGTAGATTCGTGGTTGTTTATAGTTTCCAAGATACAAGATTATTTCTTAGTGTTCTTGTTAATTTAAAATAATTTTATTAATACCCTGCAAGAAGGAAATGATGACATCTGATTGATAAAAATTAACTCAGATTTCCCAAGGGGATATTTATTTTAAAGTTAAATGTCTTATCCACCATTGGTTTTAACTAGAAAATATACTTATTTGGTTTTACAAAAGTGTCATGTACAGAGCACTGCAAGCTCTATGTGAATCAGGAAATCAGAGTTTCTCCTCTAGAACCCCATTCAAGTCAGTAGCTTGCAGGGGTCAATTTCTTATTTTCAAATTAATATCTTCCTTATCTAAGCTCCCTTTTGGTGCTAACATTATTATCCTTTTTGGCTCTACATTTTTTTGTTCTCTTGGAGTTATTTAGTATCTATTGAGTATCTATTATGTGTTTCACCGCTAGGCACTGGGATAACAGGTGACCAGACACATGGCCCCACTCTCATGATGTATATGGATATATGCGATTATATGAACATTTTATTTACTATGTTGTATTCTATGATATATGTGTGAAAATACCTATGTATAGTATGCACATGTATACTTAGCTGTATCATTCTATTTTGGATTCTAGTTTATGTTCCTCAATTACTCTTCCTTTTTAGAAAAAAAAAAGAGAAGAACACAAAGAAACAAAATCCTGGGAGATTAATCTGACGTGACCTCACAGCAAATTTTAGGAATCTTGTTTACCTAAAATTGATTCTAATAAGATATCATCTATTTAGAAGTATATGCAGGATCTCATTTTTGATATCAAAGGTTTGATATCTCCTGTAAAATATAAGAAGGGGTATAAAATGGTTTAGATATTACCTACACAGTATTTGAACTTTTAAAAACTATGATAAACATAGTTGACACTATACATGAGAAAGACTGTCATAAAATGTGATTTTTTCAAAGATAAAATAAACCTATTTAAAGTCTTTGAAATGACATAATAACTGTTTATATTTATTTATGATGGGATTCTAGAAAGATAATGCTCACTAACAACCCTCCTTCAGTGACTGAGGCTCTCTTCTTGAGAAAGGTCTTCTTCCCATTGTCTTGGTCCATTCCTGTCTGTTTTTCACTGATAATGCACCAAGAACCAGCTGATAAAGGATAAACTAAATGCCCTGCTATAAATCCTGACCAAATATCTGGGCACGAGGTTACACAAAGAATTCCCAATTCATGGGACAGTGGTGGATGTTTTATTTTGTAATTAAATTTTTCCCCACCAATTCTAAGAAACTTCTGGCTAGATGTGGTTTAATAAGTTTTTGCTTGTTTCTTTTACAGCAGAATTGTCTTTAACATGAAACTACAGTTTGAATTCTACCATACGCAGAGTGCCTTTCTTAGATTTAAAAAGCCACACATACCTCCAACATTGTTCTTGTAGGTGTTATATAATTCTTTTACTCTTCTGTAACGAAAAGCCAGCTTCCTCATCCAGTCAACCCCTCCTCTTACACCTGTTGGCAAACAAAGGTTTGCACTACTTGCAGCTGCATGGAAGCCATCAGTTGCAAAACTGTAGGTACTGTAACACCCAAAATACATTAAAAAGAAATAATTACATGTGCAAAACTCCACAGCTGAATTTCTGTAGGAAACAGCACTGAAAGGCATATCTTACCTTAAGTCCTGCCCATTATCATCAGAGGAAACATCATCTATATGAACTTGATCACACTCCTGTTAAAAACATTGAAAAAAGTTATTTGTTTTCAAATGATGCTTGTTACCATGTTTGAAGGTTTTTCCATCTTCTCATTTGATCAGACTACAGCCAGAAGATGGCAGCATGTTCCCGTCCATCTCACTGCCTCACTCTTGTTTTCTTCTACTGGGGAATGGCACCATTTCTATTTCATAAAATTTAAATCCAGAAGAGTGCCATAGAAAGGGGTGAGAAAATATATGGTATGAAGGTATCTTCAGAGCAATTAAAAATAATTTTAATCTTAAAAATTATTGATAAGAATTTATCTTCAATATTCATGATCACTTGAGCTCCCTTCCAGCCATTTCTGTTGTGCATTCTTAAGCACAGCTAATTTGAAGATACACAAAACTTGTTTGGTCTGAATACCTCAGGTGTTTACTATTATTTATAATTTGTTGAGCAGCAACAGAGGGTCTTGCTTGAGATTACAGTGTCCTGTGAAATTTCCACGACTTCCTGCTGGATCAGAACCATGAAAGAACCATGCTGGTGTTAATTTTAAAGTCCTGGTCTTTTTACACAAAAAAACGGTACTAATCATAGACACTGACAATTTTTTGGTCAAGTTTTAAAATTTCAAATCAAAAAGACTACTATAAGTAAAAGGGAAATAATGAAGATTTATCATCTCAAATGTGCTACAAAATTCCAAGTAAAATAAACTTTATGTAAGTATACCCACACAATTGACCTGATTTTAAGTTACTGTATGCTCAGAACAAATGGTAACTTTTCTAGATAAGGATTCAATCCTTGTTGCTGTTCTGAGTCTTAGTCAGTCTTCAAGTAATCTGCAAAATTCCAGTACAATATTACAAGATCTAAAGGTGAAATTTGGTGACAGCATTTAAAATGCCTAGTTCTCAGAATCATAAATAGATAGTAAATAAAAATAAATTATTTGTAATAAATAACTATATCATAGTAACCTCGGAATAAGTATGGTTTAACATCTTGGGCCTCCTTGGTCCCCCTCAAAGTATTTTACTCATACTCACAGATTCTGACTATAAACATAGTGCTTAGCATTTAAAATTAATTTTTAAAAAGTCTTTAAATTTGAAAATACACCATACTAAACAAAGGTTTTTCAGTTAGTATTTATATTCATTATTGAGCTTGAAAGTATCTGGCAGTCAAATATTTATATCTAGTCTCCAGATTTCTACACAGAAAGTATTTAATCCTGTTCCCCTTTAAAGGTGGTAGAGCTGACTCAGGCTTCCTTTAAAATATAAAGGACGGCCACAGTGGCTTACGCCTGTAATCCTAGCACTTTGGGAAGCCGAGGTCACTTGATGTCAGGAGTTCAAGACCAGCCTGACCAACACGGAGAAACCCCATCTCTACTAAAAATACAAAAGTTAGCCGGGCGTGGTGGCGCATGCCTGTAATCCCAACTACTCGGGAGGCTGAGGCATGAGAATCGCTTAAACCCGGAAGGCGGAGGTGCAGTGGGCAGAGATCATGCCATTGCACTCTAGCCTGGACAACAAGAGTGAAACTCTGTCGCAAAAACAAAACAACAGCAAGAAAACTCAGTGACTAGCCCAATCAGTACCTTTAGGGTATGTAACTTGAAAATCCAGGTAAGTTAAAAGTTCACATAATTTACAGAAATTATAGTTTTAGTAAGTTTTGAATAAATCTCCACCTACATGTAAGGGACTCAAAATTTAATCTGACTGGAAGTGCCCTGAAGTGTGGCATTTGGTTCATCAGATTATATTCCTACTTAAGGAACATCTGGCAGAGAATAATCACTCCACAATTCTTCCTTAAATAAATGAGAGAATACTAGACAAATGCTAATTCTTCATAGGATTACACAATCATTTAAATTTTCTAACACAATATTATGATGATATAAAATAAAAACATTCTAAATGAGTAAGGAGAGTAAAAAGATATTTATATCAAGAGTGGAGGGGAGGGAGAGAGAAGAGTACAGAGATTGCCCAAGGCATGGCCTAGTGGACAGGTATTGAGAAAATTTCTTCCTCTCTTTGACAGAGTATTGGCTGAAAGGAGTGCAGTCCAAAGTGTAACCAAAGGCGGCATGATGCTTCCTGAAAACACCCAGTAAATGTACTGCAAGCAAGGACAGTAACTGCTGGACTGGACTTTAAGGAAAAGAGTGGAGAGATTTTACCAGTTAGCATAAAAGTCGGAAATAAAGTTTCTCTCCCAGAATATGGAGGCACAAAAGCAGTTCTAAATGATGGAACTATTTCTTATTTAGAGATGGCGACATACTGCGTAAGTCTGTAGACTGAAATGAATCACATTTGAAATACTGCACAAGTTGCCCATTCCACTGAAGTTCTGAAATCTTTCCTCTTGTTAATAATTTGTGTCTCTCTTTTATACTAATTAATTATATTAAAAAAGTGGGGGAATCCTTGTAAATTTCCCTGGTAATCAGAAGCTATTTCTATATTTAATACCCTCTCACTGTGATTTTTAGAGAAATTCCTCTGACATTAACTATTAACTCACATGATCAATTTGTACACACGTGGTCCAAAAACTTACCTTTTACTCCTGAGGACAACAGTATATCACACTTATTGGACCATAAACTCCATTTTTGAAGTTATTTTTGAGGTTTTTCCAAATTTAACTTCTCTTTAAATTTATGCCTAGTTAACTATGCCTGTTGACTCTGGACGGTTGCCGGAGGATTACAGTCCAGTGAAAGAAGCCTGAACTTCCATTATTTACATTTTTAGAAAAAGCTAAATAATTGTTCTTCAATTATTTTTCACTCTGAGGAACTTTGTAAGAATCATTTCGACCAAAAAGTGAAATACTAAAAACACACTGTAATGTTTTGGCTTTAACAAATTTTAGTAGAACTCAAACATTTGAAAATATTCTAGAGCTAACCTTAAATACTTTAATTTTGTCTTACATGGTGGCCAACAAATTGTCACTGATATTTATCAGTTATTATTAATGGCAGTCTTTTCTCACTTTTGTCATCTCAAACTTCCTGGTGACTTCTTTGCTGGAAGTTATTCTAACTGAAATAGCACTTTATTAAACACACAGGATTCTCTTCTGTGTGAGGGGGGTAGATTGAGCATTTGCCTTCTCTGCAGTTGGGCAGGGTGCAGTAAAATGTCTATTAGGAGGATTTAAATTTGCATCTTTTCAGGAATTATGTGAGGAACAGCTGCTACTATATATGCTGCAGTATCTACTTAAAGATATGAGTGTCAAATTAGATGTATAGGTTTTTTTTTTTTTTTAAAAAAAAGCACCCTGAGAGCTTAAATATTCAACAACAATGACAACATAATAAGTTAATGATAGAGTTTCTCTCTTGAATAATTCTTTTTGTTAATAGGAGTAGAAATCATTTAATTCTAGTTATGGAGGCCAAGAAAATTTTTGGTTATAAGAGGTTTAATAAAATAAAAAACTGTGTAAAAGTAAAGCTGCCTTTCAAAGTCAAATGCAGAAGGATAGGGGGCTATGATAACTGCACTGAATGCTTTTTGAAAGCTTTTTTGATTCTATTAGTTTTAGTGCTTGTTTACTCAAGTCAGTAATAAACGTTTGTGTTTCCTTGGGCACTTCATCTGGACGTGCAAGCATTTGTGTGTCATGCATGTATAGTGAGAGTTCAGTCAAATAACTGAACTCAATTATTTTATTTATTAAGTGCAGTATTGTTGAATAGCTAAGTTCTAGGGTTTGAGTCAAATGAAATTCTTACCACATTCTAAAACACAAATAAAGAGCTGTCTACTCAGAGAAGAGAAAGTCAATACAAGTATTTTCTCAGGAACAACTTCCACCAAAGACCCTGCCAGATATTTTTGAAATATGTATAACACAGTACCTGAACTAAAATAAAAGTCTTTAAGTACCATACATGACTATAACATGTTTTTGATATAACAATATTCATTTCAAACTTGCTAAAGTTAATTACAAATTCATTATATGCTACTTTCACCTTCTCACTTTAGTGTTTGTTTAAAAGTTGGGTAGTAAATTTATTTCATCTGGCTTCTAATGTGCCACTGAAAAAGCTAAAAGTTCATTTATTCCACTTATTTCTAGTAAAAAAAATAATTAACCAAATGAACTAAGCACTATGAAAGTTGGATACAACCACATAAAATTTCTTTTTACACCTTTGAAAGGACTAATAATATTAGGATTCTCTTTAGAATAAAACTCATCCATACTGATCAACAGAAAAACTAACCTCAAAAGTTATCATTGTATGTAAAAAATTCAAGTTCTGGAAAGATTAAATGTGTTTGTTATTATCAGGTGTACATAAAATCATTCTGTATTAGTAAGTAGCAGGACCAATTTAAGTCAGGTTTTAGAGAGGTGATTATTATTTGCTATGTAAAACTGGAAAGCTTGCCTATTAATACTGATCTTTCGTACTGTCCACTGTAGAATAAAAAAGAATACCTCTTTAAACAGATAATAATTGTATTATTCATTAAAACACTGACTCACTGTATAGAAAAACAAAAACAGCAAAATGCTTTTACACAGATTTTCAGCACACACTTTGATGGGATGTACTGAACCACCCATTTTTACTCTCATGTCTCAAATGTAACTAAAACCGGATTTAAGACCTTGTCACTAAAAAACAACAACAACAACAACAAAAAACTTATTTAAGTCATTCAATAAGTTGGCTTTTCTTTCTCACACACTTGAAAAATTTTCAGCATAGGATGGTTCAGAAGTATGTGCTCTGAGCCGGGCACGGTGGCTCAAGCCTGTAACCCCAGCACTTTGGGAGGCCAAGGCGGGCGGATCACGAGGTCAAGAGATCAAGACCATCCTGGCCAACATGGAGAAATCCTGTCTCTACTAAAAATACAAAAATTACCTGGGCGTGGTGGCGCGTGCCTGTAGTCCCAGCTACTCATGAGGCTGAGGCACAAGAATTGTTTGAACTCGGGAGCCGAAGGTTGCAGTGAGCCAAGATTGTGCCACTGCACTCCAGCCTGGCGTCTGGTGACAGAGTGAGACTCTGTCTCAAAAAAAAAAAAAAAAAAAGAAGTATGTGCGCTGGAGCTAGGCAAATCTGCTTCAAATTCCAGTTCTACCATTTAGATGGCAGGTATCTTTGGATGTGATTTGTATGCTGTGGACTGCACCTTTTCTCCCCTGCATAAATAATGTTATGAACACATTTACTTCAACACATTGTTAAGTAATTAATGGAAAGTCCAACATAAAATATGTTGAACAAGGTAAGGGTTCAGTAGTATAATCTCCTTCTCAATTTGTAATATAATTACAGATGAAAACTTTTATTTCATTGTGAAACTAAGAAATAAAAAATAAATTTAAACATGTCATCTGAAGAAAACGAAAGGGAAATTTCTATGTTAGCACAGAAATATGCTTGACTGAGAAGTACTTCTGTCAAGAACCTGAACTACTTACTTACTTCAAATTCTGACATCTGAATGTCTAATAACCTAGGTCATTAGCACACAGATGGCATCACTTATTGGAGTACACATTCAACAACTCTGAGGCTATTCTTCCTTGGGCCCTTTCATTTTCCTGTTGTTTTTATTTTCTCTTCCTTTTATTTGCCATTTAGACACTGTCTTGCCATTTGAGGTTGAAAATGGAAACATAAATTTAAAAATGAGAAAATAAATGTGCTTAAATGCATCAAGTGTGCTTAAATAGTTCTAGCACTGTTTTATCCAGAAGGGAAAGAAATGGGGAATGGTAATGTTATCTGAAGTTAGGTTTCAGATTATCCACAAAATTTAATGATCCATGCTATCATCACGAATAGTGCTTGTGAATATTGTTTAGTGATTAACCTAAATAGGTTCCTGCTTAATAATCTGGAGGAGCTAATGCTGATTCCAAAGGTGCCAAGGGAGTTCTGGCTGAAATACTGAAAGAACCAAGAGTCGTGTACAGCTGTGGACAGTAAGGACAGCAAAGCCAACAATCTCCTCTTCAAAGATATTTTTGTTCTACATATGTATTATTCATGAACACAAATTAACTTTCTGCTTATATTTGTATATACAATTTTTCCTCTTGATAAGAACCTTATGCTTCTCTTGAGCTAAATTTTTATCTTTCCGTTTTCTTGAGATTTTCTGCAGATAAAGAAACCATCTAAGAGGTCTGGTGTTGGACACAACTATTAGTAACTTGTAAAATTCTTACCTCTAAATCATTAAAAAACAAATGAGTATCAGCAAGATTAAAAATCATTTCTTCCATGCGGAGTCCAAGGGTTACAGCCATGGGGGGATCCTGTAAAGAAAATGTACACATAATGAGGTACAATTTCAGTAAACACACTTATTATTTAAAAATTTTAAGCACATACTGCTGTGGTGGAAGAGGGAGGAGACTGCATAGGTTTTTGCTGAAGACTCAAAAGATTTATCAGTTATCTGATAAGGTGACTTTCCAGAAGTTTCAGACGTACCAAATGAATGCACAGATACAGCTGGCAATTTAGGCATACGTAAAGATGACTCAGCATACTTTTTCAGGTGAAGCTGTATGTTCAGGAGAGAAGGAGGAAGGGAGCCAGTTAGTTCATATGACCCAGTTTATGTATAATCTATGGAAAGTCGTCTGGAGAAAGATATTTGGATGGGGTGCTGAAGAATGGAGCAAACTTGCTAAAAAGAAGAAAGGATGTCTTTTTAAGAACAATGAAAAGTAAGGGGAATTAAAAGACAGAGAAAAATAGGTCAACTGGGTATTTGTAGGACTTGAGAATGTTATCTGGTCGTGGAACAGGAAGAGCTGGTACAGGACGGTGCAACCACCACTTAATATTTAATTGCATTTTTATCAACAGGGAAAGAGGAATCTTCCTATCCAAACATATGGAGAGTTTGGCCTAATCTGCATTTGACTAAGGCTGAAGAAGGGAGGGGTGAGAACAGCTAAAAGAACATTAGTTCTGTAAATGTAATCCAGGTAAAAAATATATGCTTTGGGAAGTTTAATGAAAGTGAAGAGGTCAGAAAAGAGTTAAAATGACTCAATTTTTGTTTACAGAAACCAGGATATTAAACAGCAGCAAGGAGTTGAAAATTAAGACCAGAGTTGTTACTTTACCATAATTAACTGCAGCTGAAGGTCTGGCATCAAGCGATATAACACTAAAAGGTGAGGAGCATTTAGGGATAGGGATCGGTATAGGGAAATAATTCGTGCTCAAACATTGTATTTAAAATTATCAAAGTTGGAATGATGTCTAAAGAAAAACTGCTAATAGGTGCAACTCTGAAGATATGGAAAAGAAAAAACCTGGAAGGGACAAACCCTTAGAATTTGAGACCAGATGGGTGTTAGCAGGGAGAAGAATAAGGTTTTGAATAAAGCTGACAAGTCTAGAAGGATACTATTGATTTTGGCTGAGAAGTTATTTTGGAAGACCTCAGAGGGTGATTTGGGTTGAGTGGCTGGGCCAGGAGCCAGACTGCAGGGATTTGAGAAGAGAGAAGTGAAATTGTGTTTTCAACGTTTTAATAAACGGCATTTCAAGAAATGTATCTAAACTTGGGGAAATGTGACGCTAACTTTACTCAATTTATGATAAGAACATGCAACTCAGATGGATACAAGCAGTATCCATCTACATTCTGAACTGATTCCATTTGCAAGGAGATACCACTCTTCATCCCACACCTCCACTACAATAACCCATTTTATTCCTGTATTTCCTTTCATCATGTTTTGAGGGGTAAGCCCTAAAGTGTAAACACATTTGAGATGTCATCCTGTGTTCTGTAGCCATTAAAACCTGAAGGATAGGAATTATATGCTAAGGAAAAGGGATTGAGTGCTAAGGGATCATTGAGGTATGAGAGCTAACCTCAGACTTGATGTGAGCAAAGACAGAGATCATAACGCCCTGGATTTCAACATAATTTTCTAATTGTTTACATCTCTTCATTTAGAGATTTATATGGATTTCATAGTCAGAGATTCTCATTTCTCAGAAATGGATACTAAATTTTCATATGCTTGATGGCATCCTGGTATTTTGTCATCCAGTGGCTTGACTGTGCTGCTAGATTCATCTGTCTTCCAGAGACAGGACCATCTGGGACTGTATACCCAAAGATCAAATCAGTTCTCTTTTACCCAACAAACACTCATTCAAATCAAGAATAAAATTATTGATAAGTAGGCCGGGCACGGTGGCTCACCCCTGTAATCCCAGCACTTTGGGAGGCCGAGGTGGACAGATCATTTGAGGTCAGGAGTTTGAGACCAGCCTGGCCAACACAGTAAAACTCCATTTCTACTAATAATATAAAAATTAGCTGGACATAGTGGTGTGTGCCAGTAATCCCTGCTACTCGGGACGCTGAGGCAGGAGAATCGCTTGAACCCAGGAGGCGAGGTTGCAGTGAGTTAAGATCATGCCACTGAAGTCCAGTCTGGGTAACAGTAAAACTGTAGCTCAAAAAATACATAAATATATATATATATATATATATTATAAATATTTGTATTATTTATATATGTATATATATATATTTTTTTGTGTGTGTGTCAGTTTGTGTCCCAACTGCTTTCAGAGTTCAAAAGGAGCCCTTGCTCTGTTTCCTTCAATCATAAAATTCTTTTTTCTTCTTTTTTTTTTTTTGTTGATCGTATTTTTTGTTGAAATAAAAGCTCTAAAGTTTGTGTAAATTAAAAAAATACATTTTGTCTTTTTTGCTTGAAAAATTCCTATTATTAGTCTCTGTCTTTTCGGCAGGGTTGTGGGGACCTAGGCATTAAATGGGCTGAAGACATTCTACGAAACTCTTCTGCCTAGTCATGGAACCATGAACGAAGTCTACAGACATATCAGGAAAAATCAAATGTAATTATAGCATGAAAACATATAATTCCATTAGTGATGCTCTGTGCTTTTGAGGAATGTTCACTGATGCAAGACAATAAAACTGAGCTCCACACTACTCTGTTATGTTTCTGATGATTACTGCCCTAAAGATAGATATTTCAGATAGGAGTTCAGAAACATCTGATTTAAAAGGTTTTCCTTCTGGAGACCAGGTTGGTTAGGCTCTTATCCTATAATTTGCCAATTTTTCTTTTTAAGTTTTAAATACAATTATTTAATTTCTTATATTCATTCTTCACATTCTTTGCATTTACAGATCAGACTTATGGGGACAGGAGAAAACATACTGTTCCTTTTGATTGTTACTTTGATCAATTCCATGCTTCTGAAGTATGTAACTCTCTGTGCTACTCAAACAGTGATAGGAAAATCCATGAAGAATGCATTTTGTACATCTGATAAGCATGCAAACAAGGATAATTAAAAAAAATGCAAGCATCTGCTAGCAAGCAAGCATGGCATGTGGTGTAATAAAAACTGCAGTTGAGCACTCCACTGGAATGCAACCCCATGGCACTGGGAGGGCTGGTCATTTGTTTTTCAAGCTGTGGTGATTCCACATCACACACTCTATGAGAGCCAGGACTTAGTAAGTATTTTGGCAAAACATAATTTGTAACTGGGAAAGTCTAGGTTTGTGGTTTGCTGGAGTGTGAACTAGCTGTATTTTACTAAGGTTTCCAGAGAGCAAGGCCTATTGAAAGAGAGATGCTTCGTCAGCCATGCCAAAGGCTTGGCACAGATGGGCTAGGGATAGTCATGCCATAAGCCAAGGAAAACCATGCCTGTAAGAGGTGGTGATCTTGTTTCTAAGAGAATGTCTGAGGAGGGCTTACTTTCAAATATCTAATTTTACTTTTTGTTTTTTTCCAGCTTACTAAGTCACTGGGGCAGCTAATTCTAAGTGAGCAGATTATAGCACCGCATTTTTCCAGCTAAAAGACTCATAGATCTAAGAATCCAAGAAAGATGACTGGACATTTGGTGGGTGTAGCCTTAGCAATGTCTCTGTATGCTGGGCACCCTCCATCTTGCCAAACTGCTGTGAAGGAGCTGCCAGCGCCTGCAATTTCACTGTTTTATCAGGCATTTGAGAATGAAACACACATCTGGATTGAACCCAAGTTTTATACAGAGATGTTTGCTCATTTTCATTGGATGTTTGTAGAATTATGGGCACCTTATGAATCAAGAGCTCCTTTTTTTTTGCATTTAACTGTAGTGAGTGTTGAGTTTAGGGTCTAAAATGAAGTGATAGCAAAAACTTGGATATAGGAAAAAAGTGGGCTAACAAAGGCACTAACAGGGTTTTGTGGAAGCTCTGATATATATTATACATATTATAACAGTTCCAAAACGTTCAAAGTATCTACAACAGAGTTTAATAGGGGGCAAATTGAACTATTGCCAATTTATTCTGTGTACTGTTCTATCAAAATACTGAAACTATTCCCCAGACATTTTACTGAATACACAGAGAGAGAGAGAGTGAGAGACAGAGAGAGAGAGAGAGAGAGAGAGAGAGAGAAAGGAAGATGGAGAAAATAAATAGCTCTTGGCCTTTAAATGTGTGGTTCTAAGCCAGATGTTACCAGTGTATAACCAAGGCAGGATCAAGCACAGCACTTCTCTAAATCAAAATACTAATGCCTATTAGCCATGTGAACACAGAGCATAAATTGGAGCCAGACTGTCTGTCTACGGGCCTCTGCCCTGCATTGGGCCATCAGCTGGAATTCTTCCTCTAGGGACACACTGTAAAAATATCTCTGGAGAGGCAACAATTATGTATTTTTAAAGAAACTAAGGACTTTTTTTTGTAAAGACATCAAGCTCTTGGAACAGTTAGTCCTTTGGGACCCATAGCACATGTGTAGACGTGTGCGCACAAAGATGGAAGAGATGCAAGTTTATCACGGAAGAAAGAAGACGGACCAGCTCCACGAACAAAGGTGGAAAAAGTTACTGGATTTTTTAGAAAACATATACCCTTTAAATCATAAGAGATAAAATGAAATTCAGTCACATATCAGAAGGGAAATTTTACAATTGTGATTCTCGTCTATGACGGATAGGTAGCAGGTTTACAAGTTCTTAGGAGGAACTGGAGAATGGTTTCAGGAACATTCATTTATTCATCACATATGTATTGAATGTCTATTATGTATTAGACACCTTCAAATTCCAAGCAATTTGGAAAAAGCAAATTTCAAAAAAGCAAATCTCCTACCCTTATGGGGTTATATTATTACTGGATACACTATCTGATAAACAAACAGGAAAAGAAGAGACTATAAGCATTTCAGGTGGTGATAAAGCCATGGCAGAAAAACCAGGATAAGCAGATACAGAAGTGATGAGGATGAGTGGTGAGGGCTAATTTTAAGCAAATTCAGAGAAGGCTCCTTTCAGGAGGCAATGGCAGAGAGAGGAACAGGGCGAGGGAGCTGAGCATGAACAGGCTTGCTGGTAGCGAACATACACAGAGACCAGAGGCGAGAACGAGTCTTTGTGTGAAAAACAGTGTGAGGCAGAGGGACCCCGACGAGGCAGGAGAAACGAAACAAGGATTTTCTTTTTTTCTTTTTTCTTTCTTTTTTTTTTTTTTTTT
>PVKP010043717.1:0-17202 GCA_004027715.1 Plecturocebus donacophilus
GTCTGTGGGCATCAAAAATTCATCTGCAATTGCGGCATCCACTCACTCTCTGTGCTTTCACTGGGAGCTACAATCCTGAGCTGCTGCTACGCGGCCATCTTGGATCTCTCTCCGCCCGGTGATGAAGTTTTTCAGTTTCTTAGTTTTCCTTTGGCGGACGCCCGTTCCCCACAGAGCCGGACCTTCCCAGGTTCGCTGTGCTTGCTGTGAAACTCTCAGTCCTCAGCGCTTCCAACTGCTGTTTTCCTTGTGGGGATGGGACCAGCCGAGCCCGTCCAACCCGTATACTCTGCACCGGGAAGCGCCGCACTGGGGCGCCAGCAAAACAGCTGCGCTGGCCAAAAGAGTCGCACTGGCGACCCGTGTGGCTTCTCTGCTGGGAATCTCCTGGTCTGTGGGCAACAAAAATTCGTCGGAAAGTGCGGCGTCCACTCGTTCTCTGCGCTTTCACTGGGAGCTACCTTCCTGAGCTGTTGCTAATCGGCCATCTTGGATCTCTCTCCAGTTCCAAAACTTTTATCCATGTGAGGACTTTTGACTATGTGGGCTACACTGCCTCAACCTAAGGGTTTATTTCTCTTTCTATCTATACAGTACATTGAAGGGAAACCCTGAGAAACATTAACAGGAAAAAATATAGTCTCTTTAGCATGTTCCTATGAACTGACACTCAGATCTGTAGATTCAATTCTTGCCACCTCCCTCCATAGTGATGCTTGGTGATTCAGACATGCTACATCAATTGTGGTTTAAAGTACATCACCCTGCTATGTCATGTCTGCACATATTGACATGCTATTTCTCTCATGGAAGGAGCTTCTTTATCCTATTCCTGTACTCTGTTGAAAGTTGTTCTATGCAGTAAACTGCATTCCCATCTTTCTATCTCCACTTAAATATCACTTTTGTTGAAGTCTCCCTTGACTCTCTCCTCTACCCTCCACTCCATCAGAATGCCACTTCCTACCTCAATTATACGTTACTGTTCATATCATATTATATTGTGCTATTGGTTTCTACATTGGTCTTCTACCTTAGAATGTCAATATTTTAAGGAAATAGAAGATTTAAAACATAGTTCCTAAAGATAGATGACATGGTTTTGAATCCCAGTGCTACTATTTTCTGCCTGTGTGGCTATAAGCAAGTTGATTAACTTGTCTGCAGCCAAATGATCTCTGTAAAATAGGGCCAACACGTGTGCTTACCTTGCAGGGTTGTTGTTAGACATCTGTGTAATAATATATGCAAGGGGTCTACTAGATGATCGTATAGAAAACAGTGAGCTTTCACAAATATCAGCTACTTTTGTCTTATTCATTTAAAAATCCTCAGAACCTGCCACAGAGTACGTGCTTGGGAAATATTTATTGAGACAAACTTAATTTTCTTTTTACCATGTACATGTTTATGGCCTTCAGTTACTACTCTTTGGCCAAAATAAAAGCATGCTTTCAAAAATTGAAAAAAAAAATATTGGTAACTGAGAAACTCCAAATGTACTACTCAGCATCTGCAGTGTTTCAAGTCTTCATGCATCCCCTGCCCTAGTGTTGGCAGTGATGGTGTCATCTCACGATAGATAAATTGAAAGAGGAAGGAATTAAAACACTGATGGTTTGAAAGGGAGTTTGTTTTCCATTCTGCTATTAGGAAGTGATCCAAACCTCCACGCAGAACATGAAAAGAGAACCTATACTTGGAGACCCATCTTTCAGAGTTATGAAAACCCATTACATATTTGTTGAAAGGAAAATGTTTGTACATTTGGACAGTAACTCCACATAGAAGAAGACTGCCAGAACGCGTGTAAAAGTGCCTGGACTGCTAAGGGTTTTGTTCAGGGTCTTGAGACTAGTGATAGACGAGGCTAAAAGGATTGTTTTAAATAAACCAAACCTCTTGGATTAGCATTGCTGGGCTTAGAGTCCCCTGGGAAAGGCCTGTCTCCTGTGATTTCCAGTACACTCCACTTCCAATGAGCTGGAAATACCACAAGAAAACTGCTGTTCTCACGGTATTTTTGCCTTTTCCATTTCTGGTTTTAGCTAACAACAAAAAAAAATGGTATGGGCTGATCAAAAATGGCATGTGTATACAACAGAAAAAGAGCATCCAAACGTTTGATCTTTATACTAAATTGAATTCACTGTAAGTTTTAAATAAATTCAAGTAAAATAACTCTAGACCTATTTTCATTAGTTTCAAGGAAGCAGATTTATGCTTACAAGGAAGCTAAACTGATACACATTGACTATTCTAAAATTGTATTGCATATACATTAATTGAAGGCAAAGTGGCCAAATAAAATAATTAAAATTGTTAACTGCCTCTAAAATTTTGTTTAGGGATATTCAAACTAATTCCAAAAATGTGTTATAAATAAACAAGCATATTAAGGAAATATTTAGGTATTTTTCTGAAAAAGATGGACTTTTGTCTATTTATAACTTTACTAGATGGACTTAATTCCATGTTTAGTTTTTACTTCAATAAAATGCAACAAATACTTATGGATCATTAACTATGTGCCAGGCAGAGTGCTAAGAGCTAAGACATGGAGACGTACTTAAGGGTACTGTTGAAACATATGCTAATTCTTTTTAAATATGTACAATTAAGAATATTTAGATTAGATAACTAAAGGAATCGGAAAAGAGACAGGAATGGGAAAAGATACAGTAGAAATCTTTAAAGAACAGTTTAAGGTTATAATTTTCTTCAATGATATGCTTAATCTATTATTAGTAAAATTAATGGCTTCTTTTAACCTAAAAATCTTGACTTTTGCATGCAGTTAGTGTTTAAATTTACCTATAAAGTAAAAGAAAAGACAAATTGTTGTTTCAATTTTCTGAGTGGCAAATATAGCAACTGTTCATAAACCAATTCAGCAGATCCTGGAATCTAGATGAAAATAAATGTTATTATTCATATGCATACATATTAACAGGTACACTTAACTAAATCTATGAATTTTTATATGCGTAACATGTACATTAAAATGCAGGTGTCAACTAATGAGTCGGTCAGATATGCTTGGATCTGAGATTTTGTTATACTTCTTTATACATTTGTGACTTAATTGCTTAACTTCGCTGAGCCTCAGAATCCACACCTATAGAATAAGAATTATAACAGTACCTCCATAAAAAAATTATTGTGGGAATTAAGTGGTGAGGCACACAAAGTGGTTAGCTGAATGCATAATGAGAATCCAATAAAGTTTTGCTTGAATTAGTGGTTGTAATACTAGCAAGGTTAACAAAAGGCTATTAGTAAATGGTAGCCATACTTATTAACAAGCTTAACAGGAAATAATGTTAATAAATTTCAAATTTTGAGGAAAAACTGGATTGGAGGAAGTTAATGATGTTAAATAACTTTAATGAGACCAGAAATCATAACAACTATGGCTAAGCAATAAAACCATCTGACTGTATCATAGTTGTAACCCAAGCATAATATCCAGTTGTATATGAATTTAATTGTTTCCACTGAATCCAGAGTATATTCAAATTCAGGATTTTAAATTATCTGAAAAATATTTCTCTCCAGTTCAATGAATGTACCTAAAAATGACCAATATAGAAGCATATCTAGATTACCATCTCTCTGTTTCTCTGCTGTGAGTTCTGTGAGTCATAAATAGCATGACAATATTTGAGCTGCTTTTGGAACTCCTCCTATAAGTATGGGACATCGGTCCCATTTTCAAACAGTCCTCATGAGCAAAGTGTAGTAAATATAGTCTTCCTCTTGCTCAAGGGGAAGACATGACTCTTCTTTACAGAATCAGTGATGTCTCTGTTAGAGAAATCGTTTTCTCTTATCTGGAGAAAATATTTTGCTTCAAAGAGAGGTAATGAACTTATATCGAAACAGCTGCCTGAACCATGGGAAAGTATCCTAATAGAGGAAAGAAGGAAAATAGCAGTTTTTAGGGGGCTTCTAGGTCCCATCACTGGAAAGTAGTAAGAGCAGAGTGATGGTTCAGGGATGTAGCTCAGTCTCATCTGAGCCAAGCAGGTTTGTTTATCCAGAGTTGTCTTCTACTGGCTACAGGAAGAGAAAGAACCTGCACCTGCCTAGGTGAAATTAAAGGTGAGGAAGCTGTCTTGGCTGCATTCTTGAGCTTGTTATTGCACTAAAGGCACAGAGGCAGGACCATGGTTAAGAGCTCTCCTCTTCTGGCAAAAGCAAGAGCACCATAAGTAGAAATAAAGAGAAGAAAGCTTTCCAGGTCTTCAAGAGAATTCTCTTTTATAACCATATGGTTTAAGAAGCTGTTTGGATTGTGTCATGTGGTCTCCTTGGGCACAAGCTGGAAACTAAGATTAATTAAGATCGCCTAGTAGTAAAAAGCAAAGAAGATCCAGAGAAGATGAAGCAGCACCACAGAAAAATAGATTTCTGATTTTGGATTCCAACTAAATTCCCAGGCTTAATTGGCCTGGGGAAGTATCCATGACATAAGTGACTCTGAATTCTCCAAATCGATGTTTTCTTATAGTTAAAACAATTAGTGAGGACAGAAAACATTAAAACAGATCATATTTCTTTTTCTGGGGAAAACCTGAGATTTGTTTGCTTTTAAATCATGAAAAAGATCAGAATTTTTTTTCTACTTCTAGTAAGTCATTAATGCCTGTCATCTGAGATGTCTCTTTTGCCAAAGACTGTTTATAAATGGGCAATTAGAACTTACTGAAGCATTTTAGATGAAGTTTATTTAATTGATGAATGAACTAACACTATATATCAAGTTGTGATTTTTCTTCCTTAGCAAAAGTATAATGTGGCATGAAGAGACATAGTGCAGAGCTTCCTTGTATGTGTATGAATGTCAGGGCCTGGACTGAGACTGTGTACCATGGACACAAAGTGGAGAATACTTTGGTAGATACAAATAAAAGAAAAGCCATTATGTACTCACAGCAAGAATTTACCATTTTTGGTGTGCATGCATGTGCGTGTGTGTGTGTGTGTGTGTGTGTGTGTGTGTGTGTGTGTATGTAAGAGAAAAAGAGAAAGCCAAGCAGAATAATGGATGATATTTATTTGGAAAAGAGTTGACCTTAATTTAATTCCTAAAAGCAAATATCATAAACATGAAAATCACATTTCTTTATTGAATAAGATTCAGGACATCAGCAGAAAACAACCTCTGGGCCAGGCACAGTGGCTCACACCTGTAATCCCAGCACTTTGGAGGCCAAGGCGAGGGGATCACCTGAGGTCCGGAGTTCAAGACCAGCCTGACAAACATGGAGAAGCCCAGTCTTTACTAAAAATACAAATTTATCCGGGCATGGTGTCACATGTCTGTAATCCCAGCTACTCAGGAGGCTGAGGCAGGAGTATGGCTTTAACCCGGGAGGTGGAGATTGTTGTGAGCCAAGTTTAGCTCCACTGTGCCATTGCACTCTAGTCTGAGCATCAAGAATGAAACTCCATCTCAAAAAAAAAAAAAAAATCTCTGTATAGCTTCAGTCATAATGCAAGAAAATTGGAAGGAAAAAATAATGCTGAAAAAGCTGCTTTTTAGGTCAAAATAATCAGGTTTTCCCTCTCCGCCTACATAACATGTAGTATGGATTGTAATTGTAAAACAAGGATTACAATTTAACTTCTCTTCCACACTCCCATTCTTCAATTTGATACAAACTGATATATCATAGTAATAATTTATATATAAATATATATTTTTTTCATTTGATCCTCAGGGAATAGAAATGATCCAGCTTTATCCTTGCATGATAGTTACTACCAAAATCTTGAAACCTAAAGATCATAACTTCATAAACGAAAATTCCTAGTAACCCTCAATCAAAACATGGATTTTTTCCCGTTTCTTGTCAAAGCATTTTATAGGATTATAAGTTTCACTATAGACTATCAATGTTGGAACATGACTAAGATAAAGCTGAAGTTGGCACAACCAACACACAGAAACAATGTCTTAACAGACAAGCCTCCTTTATCCAGAACGGAACCAGTATGCAATCCATCAATATCAACCACTTCAGCAGAGTGAGCTGCATGGAAGCTTCAAATGTTGAAATTGGCAGGTTTTAAACCTTTGTATCTTCTTGTATCCTTTTTAAGAGTCCTGTGAAACTGAAATGCTTTCTTCACATGCAGAAGAAAAAGAAACCTGCTTTCCTTTAAACGTTCTCAATGAATATAAAAGTAAGTGATAAGTCTCCTCCAATGCCAAGAGAAAGCCTTGAAAATTAGAGGAATGTTTTGTTAAGATTAGCTCTTTCCCTCCTGGCGAGAGAAGCAAGGACAAATTCCTCTATCTCTCTTCTTTGCCATATCCTTTAATTCAGGCATAAAATCACATTAAAGTCAGTCTCACTCTACAGTGTTGAGTACTCAGCCCAGAGCTGAGGGAAAAGAATGAACCAGGACCCTGACTCCAAGAGATGAAGCATAGAGGGACACAAATCATGTGACCACCTAATGTGACAGGAACTCATCCCTCCCTGATTCTGAGAGGTGATGCACCCCAAGAGGTGTAGAAAACCCTCACTGAGGAGAAGAAGGGATATTTACTCCAAGCTCCTCCTGTTTCTATGAAAAAAGACTGCACCTAGACTATCATTTTCTTTCACCACTTCCTACTCACTCTTTCCACTGAAGGAAGGAAAAACAAAAATCTGCTTGGAGAATTTCAAAAATGGATTTCAGATTTGCACATACTCCCTCCAACCTGCTTCTCCTGGGATTTGCTAGGTGGCTGAGAGAGTGTTACCTGTATTGCTCCCATCTCTGTTGTTAGAAATCTGCTTCCGTAGGGGAAATTTGCAATTGTCCATCTTGCCAGTACTGAGGATGAGGTTAAGTTTAATTGTAGGATAAAGGATTAACAACCTGTTCTCCTGTAGACTTAAAGGCACATTCTAGAATCAGCTTTAGCAGTTTCACAAAACAAGTGATACTTTGAGCTGCATCTTTCTGACTCCTGCACTTAACTCCAAATGTGTTCTACCCTTGATCAGGAGATTGGGAGTTTACTTAGTGACCTTCCTAAAACCCTAACAGCTTCCAGCTTTGTAAATAAATTAATGCTCATCAATGAATGGCTGGATTTCAAAGACATTTTCTTCTGTTACCATCAAGGTTCTTTCTTTATTAAGTAATTGAAAACAAGAAAACAATGATTTGGAGAAATAGAGGGAAATACAATATCAATGAAAGGTGAAAAATATTAGGAATGTGACTGTATCTATAGCTTCAGAAGCCACCTCAGTGTTTAGGGATCCATGAGTGTAAAGCTCTCCTCATCCATCCATCAGAAGGGCATAATTGGCATGGTAAGCTAAAAAGAAATTCTAGTGAAAATCCATTGAAAGCTTGGAGAAGTTTGTACTACTTTATAGATATGCGGATGGACTATCTCATTTTTTGGTGAGAAGGTGTTCATGAGATGTAAGAAGAAATATTAAACATCCCACCTGCATTATTTCATTTAATCCTCACAACTAGGTAAAAGAGGTACTATAATTTTCTTCTTTTACAGATGAAGAGACAAGGATTAGACATGTAAAGCTGCTTACCCAAGACCCCAAAGATTGGGAATAACTGATCCAGGGTCCAATTTCAAATCTGTCAACCTCAAAGCCCTTGCTGTAACCACTTTGTAGATCTGCCTTATTCATCTTGCTACTGCCAACATCAACTGCCTTGAAATCAATCAGTAAATTGTTGAATAGAATGGAGTGGGATTAAAAACAAAATGTGTATATGAGAAAGCATTAAAAACCACACTCTCTTCACATTGTTTTCATGTTGATGGACTTTGCAATTGACAAGTCACCAAAAACTAGAATAAGCTAAATGGCAGAGAATAAGAATATTCATGAGATTTAAAAAGTGAAAAGACTGACTCATCCCCCACCTGCAAAAAATAATCAAGAACCCTGATCATGAGGCATTTTTCACAAAGTGGGGACCAAAGTCATGATGAGAGCCCACAGGTATTTGTCAAGTATAAACACAAATGGTGAGAGGATGAATTTAATTATGTTCAATTTGAAAAAATGGAAAGTTAGATGTAATTTAATGGAAAACATTTTCACCATGGGAACTCTTATAATTGCAAAGGAAATGGAAGATCTGCTACTTTGGACATTTAAAAATAGATTACATTTACCCAAGAGCAAAGAAAGAATATGTCCATACAAAGACTGGTACATCAATGTTTATAGCAGCTTTATTTGTAATGTCCCCAAACTGGAAACAATCCAGATGTCCATCAACAGCTAAATGAATAAACAAATTATGGTACATTTATACAATGGAATACTATTTATCAATAAAAAGGTGTAAGCTATTAATATTTTCAATAACATGGATGAATCTCAAAACAATTAGGCTGAGTGAAAGAAACAAGACCAAAAAAGTAAACATCCTCTGATTCCATTTATATTAAAGCCTACGAAGTGATCAGTGGTGTAGGTAGAGCAGGGAGGAGAAAGGAGAGATTAAGCACCAATGAACATAAGGAAACTTTTGAGGCTGATGTATATGTTTACGAGGTGATTGTGGTAACTATTTAATGGGAATAGGCATACCTCAAAACAGCAAATTATATACCGTAAATTTATTTTATATCAATTGTATCAGTAAAGTTTTTTTAAAAACCACAAATAGCAAACATTTTTAAAAATAGATTGTGGGACATACTAGAGGATAAGGATGTAAGGCATTGTACTGACAACCAAAAAGTCAGAATGGCTACATCTTATCCATGCATCCTCCACAGCATAGCTACTTGCTTTTCTCTTGGTTGGCTACTTTTCCTACATTCTTGATCCATGCAGCTTACTGCTATTTGCAACAAAGAATAAAATCAAAAATTACCCATAATTACACCACACAGAAATAATGATTAATAGCACTTGAGGATATTTATTTCCAGTTTTTAAATATCAGCATCATACTCTCTACATTTGAAATTAGTTTTATTAGCCTTATACAATTTGTATTCTGCTTTATTGAATTTTCTAGTCTATCAATTTTTCTAATACACAGAAAATTGTAAAAAGTGGGACACTTATGTAATCATCCCTTGACTTTACGATTTTGCTTCATATTTCTTTAAAAAACCAAACATTCAAGTTCTACATTCCATTCCTTTCCTTTCTCTCCAGAAGCAAGCAAACCCCTAAAATTGTTATATGTTATTATCATATATGGATTTATACCTTATTATGTACGTATATGCATATAACACAAATCATCGTTTTGTGTTTTTAAAAGTTCCATAAATAATATCATAAGGAACATGATGTTGTAGCTTGCTTTTTCTGTTCACTATGTTTTTGAGCTTTATTCATATTGACGCATATCATTCCAATTCATTTCTTTTGACCATGTCCTATTGTATGAGTAAATTCAGTTTAGCATTCCTGTTTCACTTAAAATTATGTCACAATTGTTCTCCAAGCCCTTGTGGTTTTCTGAGTTTGAAAGTTTCTTCCCCCATCTCTTCCTGGCTGGCTCTTTCTCCTCCCACAGGTCACAATTCAGGGAAGCTTCCCTAGACCACCTACCTGAAGTGTCTCTCATCTTCGCCACCACCCAACAAATAATTACTCTTTTTGACATCATCCTGCTAATGTATTTTACAGCATTTACTGTTTATTTTGTTCATTTGTTTATTGCGCAATTCTTCTGGCAGACTGTAAATTATCCAAGGTCAGAGACTTTGCCTTTCTGGTTCACCTTTGTATTTTAAAGAGGTGTGTCACATTAGTAAAGTGCAAGTCAGGTTATAGATCCTCTACTAATATTTAGAGAAAGAATGAATAAATGGATCAACAGATGGATGATGGACGAAAGGTCATTTCTCATTTTCATTCTGTGAGGTTCTGTTCTATTGTCAACAAAGCAAAGGAGTTAAAAAAAAAAACAGAGGCGATCTTAAATTTCATGTCTATTCCTTAGCCACACATGGGCCAATCTACTCGCAATAGCCAAGTAGCTAAGTCTTCTGTAAAAGTAATAAACTTACTAAATGTTCTAGTTTTAGAGTTTGAAAGCTGCAGGTCAGCCCCCTAAATTTCTCCTTTCGAATTATCAACTAAAACAGAAACTAAAAATGTCCATTCTGACAGATAAACAGAACATAGTCTTTATTTTATTACTCTGGGAAGTATTCAATGAGACCATAAATACTGCATTGTGGGGTTCATGAATTATTCATAATTTATGCAGGACATAGATAATTGTGTTTAACGTTTAAATAAATAGTTTCTAAAGTCTGGGAAATCTGAAAAGATTTTATGCATACAGATATGACTAACTACTCTTTTAATTTTATAGAGATGATTTTTCAATACCATAATGAAAAATTGAAAATTCTAGATAGTAATTTAACTTTTTATAATATCTAGTAATAAGAAACACATATATATACAAACATATAGGCTTCTAAAATAGTATAAACATTTATATACTAGTTTTATAAAATTGGCTTAGAATAATTTAAAAATATATGTGATTTTCTTGAATTAAAGTGGATAATTTTATTCTTTAGATAGCACATATATTTAAAAGTATTCTTTGTATTTGGGGATCCTTTAAAGTGGTACACCTGTATTTTGCAGCTGTTTTAATAAAATGCACAATAATAATAGCTACCAATTATTGTGCACATACCATTTGGAAGGCACAGTACTAAGAATTGCTATATGAATCTCACTGAAGCATCACAAGAACTCTATAAGGAAAATATTATTTTTTTCCATTTTACATGCAAAACAAAAAAGGACACTCCGGAGAGGTTATTTATCTCATCCAGATAAGTGGTAGAACTAAGACATAACTCTAAGTCTATATTCTTAACCACTAACAGTATTGTAAGTGAGGTACAGTATAAAGCCCATGTTCTTAACCAGTAACAGTATGTGAGGTACAGTATTAATGAGAAAATAAAAACACTTTTCTTCCTATAACCCAAAGATCATAATGGTTAATATGATCTTAGTTTATCTTTCTCTTCAGTTTTTAGAACTTGGGATTGTATTATATACATTCTCTATTCACCTTTCACTTAGTATTATATTATAAATATTGCCCATATCATTAAATATTTTACCTAAAAATGACTTTTGACAGTTGAATATTCCTTGGTATTTATATCCAATGATTTAAACATTCCCCTTCCCAAGACTGTTTACACTCTGCAATTCCTAACCACTCACACACCCATTAAATAACTCAAGTATGCTTATTTTAAATAATTCTGTCTTCTAAATCATATGTTTTAATTAAGAAAATAAAATATTGGAAACCTCCAAAATTAATTGCTCAGAAAGTATTAATTAGCTGACAGAAAGGAAAATGATTTTATCAATGCCTTTAAATGTTGACTGCTCTTCTGCAATGTTAAAATATTTTGAATAGATCTCAACATAATATGATGAATACATGAGTTAATGATCTTAAAGAATCTCCCCAAAAATAGGCCTTGGTACATATTTCATAAAGGTGAGGCTAGCAGTATAGAAATGCATTTTGCTGATGACTTTTTACGCCTGAAAAGCATTAACATCGTAGAATCAAGAGCCACCAAGCCACAGAATACATGACCTAAAACTTCAAGTTGGCCATATGCATCACTGAAGGTCGTTGCCCTGATGGATCAGGCTGTCTCCCTGTCCTGAGATTGCCTGCACCAGACTCTAGATCACTGTAAATTCGATACATGCTAACGATGCACCAAGCGCAAATTTACAAAGCCATTCAGCAAAAACATAAGGTATTGGTATCATGCTCATTTTAAGAAAAGGCACTTACAAAAGTATCCTGAAACGTTTATTTTACTGATGTGTTAAGTGACACTATGTGAGATGTTTTAGGTTGACATAACTCAAGTCCTCAGATTAAATAAAAAATATCCACCTGTCTGTTCTTCAGTTCAAAAATTTTGAAATGATACTAATGTAAGAGGTACAAATTGAAATTCTTAGTGATAAATTCATTAGCAACAATTACTAATCAGCATATCCTACCATCAAATCTATAAAAATGGTTTAATTTAAATAGCTACTTGCACATTTGCTCTAACATCAAATAACTCATCTGTGTGCATAACATAGAAGATTTTTATTTCTCTGCTAGACATTTTTGTGTTGTGATTACGTGATGTGAGGAAAATGAAAGAAATTAGTCTGGGAATTTTTATATCCCATCTTTTTAAGCTATTTATACTCAAAAACAACTGTTTATGATTATCATAAAGATGATTTGGATTTAATTATTGTCTGATCTTACAAAATAAAGTCTTTATAGCCTGCTAAATGCATAGAGCTTTTAGTTTGTCTTAATACTTTATTAAAATAGAATTTTATTATTTTATACATAAATGATTTTTGCAGCCATTTTTGTGCTCATACAAAAGAGCTTTAAAAAGTAAATACTACTATTTAGATGAATAAATATAAATCTAGCCAGGCATGGTGGCTCACACCTATAATCTCACCATTTTGGGAGGCCAAGGTGGGCAGATTGCTTGAGGTCAGGAATTCGAGACCAGCCTGTCCAACATGGAAAAACCCCATCTCTACTTAAAATACAAAAATTAGCCAGGCATGGTGGCATCAGTCTGTAATCCCAGTTACTCGGAAGGCTGAGGCACAAGAGTCATTTGAACCCAGGAGGTAGAGGTTTCAGTGAGCCAATATTGTGCCACTGCACTCCAGCCTGGGCAACAGATTCTGTCTAAAACATAAAATATACAAATAAATATAAATCCGTTTAATATTATCTTTCTCTTATACTTATTTTTGAAAGTGACTATAAGTATACAAATATCTTTTGTTTCTAGGATCTAACTTGCATTGTAAGAAAAGCCCACAACATGTGATTAACCTATTCAGTAAAATAACTACATGCTGCATTTACTCTATGTATACAGTCAAATGAATTACAACTGCTTCTGCAAGAATCAGAAATTCAGTCCAAAAGCTAATTTTCTGTCATCGATGACATTATTGAGCAACCTTTTGATTGGTGTTATTTTTACGTCACTAACAGAGAAAGTACTCTCATCTGGACTATACAAATTGGAGCTGGCATTTTAAAATGTAACTTGCAGGCACCCAGCTCAAGCCTTCAATCATTAGAATGAAGAATCAATATATTACCAAGATTTTATAATCACTGAAACAATTTTTTTTGTTTTATTCAATCTGGTATCCAACTTCTCATTTATCCCCTATTTGCCTTAGATTCAAAGTATTCTTGCTTAATCTAGAACGTGCTTACTGTCCTTGCTTAATCTTCAGACATGAAAACTCACTTGGCTTTATAATGCCTTTGATTTTAAGAGTTAATTTCTGCTTAGTGCAGAGTAAAATTTGCGAGACCACTTGTAGTGACCCAGTGATAGTTTTCATTTGGTTATAACAATCTAATTTTGTTACTTAACTGTATTGTGGAAACCTGAAATAAACAGGGAGGGGAACATTTTTACTTTGTTAAAATGCTACCTTAGTATGTATCCCAAGTCCTTAGGAAAGCTTTTCCTTTTGGAGTGATCAACAGCAATTTAAAAGATGTTCACCATTATGATAGGAGACTGCTGGTTTCTGTGTGGAGGTCATTTCAATGGCAAAATTTGAATCAGAGAAAGGAAACTTTGACCAAAGATAAGCATCTTTGTAATTGTTTACAGATAACTCCCTCAAAGTAATTAAGGAAATAGGGCTGGCAGTACAGCCTTTGGAAATGATCATGACTAATAATTTCTATGCCAGAATCTTTATTTCCCCCTCTTTTTTCCAAGAAAAGGAAAAAGAGAAAGAGAGAGAAACTTAGTAAGGGTTGAATTTGGGATTGTCAAATTTAGAGTTTGGGGGCAAGTTTTCCCAACATATTTGTCTTTTTTTACTTCTCCTGTGTTTAAATAGATGTGCCGCAGGAATCTAGGTACCTCCTTATCTGATAATGCCTGAAATCATGTCAGAAATGGGACTTGAGTTGAGTTGTATGCATAATAAGCCAAGGCAATGTCAATATTGGGTTTCAGTAAATGCATAGGTTGGAAATGCAGACTTGTTATACGGTTGGGTGCTTTCTTTACAACTGTCCTAAATCCAGATGCTCCCTGAATAGGGAAATATGATTTTTTTCCCAGCTTGATTTATCCTTGTCAATTAAATTAAAAAAATGAAGTGTCAGAGGTCTCAAGAAAGAAGCATTGAGTAAAGCACAAATTGTTGTCTTTGATTAAATGCAAAAGTAGTTTAAACTGCACAAGTGAAACCTGCTAGAAGTTAGAAAATTATAATGCTTTTCTGGACAAGAGGAAGTATTTTGCATCCCAGCAATGGATTAATCTAATAACTGTCTAGCTTGTCTCAAGTAATAGCTCTTCTTTTCATAGGATCTCTCCAGTATAATGAACACTGAATGGCCAGAAAGTATATGTTTAATTTCTATTTTCACCTGTTACCGTTTGAAATGAGATTTACGCTGTACTAGAGACATATGTGTTCTTGAAGTATGCCTTTGTGTAATTTAGTTGCATGCCAGAGATTAGCTTTCAGGACTAGAAGAATCAATAGTATCGGCTACTCTAGAAAGGTACTGTGACAAATGACACTCCAGTGTCTGAAGTTCAGAAGAAGAGTCACTGAGTTCTGAACACGTGTGCCTGATGCCTCTTCTCTGAGGATGTTGGAGGTGGCTGGAGAAGTAGAGGAGGCTCTCCTTCATGCTGTGTTGGCCCAAACTCTAGAAATTTCAAAGTAATAAGCTTGACTGATCAAACTTATATCAAGGAATCACATTCCATGAGTTTTGGTCTGTTTTATTGAAAACTGTATCTTCTGGGCCTAGGATAGTACCTACCTCAGAGTAGATGTTTAACAAATAATTGTTGAAAGAATCTTTCCAAAAGCTGATGTCCCAGTATAAAAGCTGACCCTTCCTTATCTGCATAAGCAGATAAGATCCAATATCTAATGAGAGTATTCTGTTATCCATTTTATATCTATCATCTAATCATCTAAATTAATTGTATTAAGAGTCCTTAGAAAAAAAGATTATCCTAATTTAAAAAGAAAATAACAACAATATTTTTTTAGGGAGGAAGCTAGGACACTTGCCCAAGATTTCCTGCACTAAGTGGCAGTAAGTGACCAAGAGGCTAGAGGAAAAGATTCATGTCCTGTCTCAGCTTTGTTGTTTTCTTCATAGTACATTTTCTCATCTACATTCTCTCTCTCCTCATCTACATTATCAGAGAAAATATTTATGGAAAGATTTTTATGCTAGATGCATAAAATATTCATGTTTAAAAAAACAAAATTTATTCTAATTTCTTCTTTTGTGAGAAGGAGAATTTTTAAAATTCAATTGTTTAATAATACCTAATCTAATCACTTGATACACAGTTCACAACGTAAACAATAATATACCAGTGTCCCCCAACCACATAGTTCTTTTCTCCACAGAAAATATATCCTTCTGAAACAGGAGAGATCCCTGATTCCCCACGCAGGACGTGCAACAGGGCTGTGGTTTGCCTGCTTGGTCACCCCACAGCTCAAACCCCTAGGGGGAGCATGCATATGGCAGGTGCGGAGCACTTTTGGGCTCTGGCCCAGCGTCTAGGAGAGGATGACTGCAACTCCACAAGCCCAAGTGGGAGTGTGTTACAAAGCTCTTTTAGATTTGCTGTCTGCAAATGGCTGTGTGTTAATCAGCTCAAAGGACCCTCTGCCTTATTGCAAGGGCAGAGGGCTAATGTGACAGCCCTTTGTATCCCGAGCTCTTGCCCAGTGTCCTTAAAAAATTGAATCACACGTAGGCTCAAAGGATGATGGAGGTTTGATTGAGTGGTGGAGGTGGCTCTCACTAAGATGGATGGGGAGCTGAAAGCGGGGATGGAGTGGGAAGATAGTCTTTCCTTGGAGTTGGGCTGCCCAGTGGCCAGACTATTCTCCAACCGCCCCCCAGTCCAACTCCCCTTGGCGTCCAGAAGTTCTTCCCCGTCTCTCTTTCTCTGCTGCATTGTTCTGCCATCAGTGGTCTGCTGGTCTGCTGGCTTCCGTGTTCAGCCACTTGTGTCTGTGCCTACTAAGGTCTTGGGTTTATATGGCACAGGACAGGGGCATGTAGCAGGCCAGAGGGGTCTTGGAAAATGCAACATTCAGGCTCAAAAATAGGAGTCCCTGTTCTCAGTTCTGTGGGCACAGGCCCAAGGGTGGAACCCTTGCCAGGAACCCCCCCTTGTCTACCCAGCACTTCCCTGCCCCCCTACCATATCACTTCCTGAGATTTTATGTGTAAGTTATTATATTGCTGCATTCACTTTGTTGATGTTTTGCATCATTGTTCATAATACAGTTTATTTTGTAGTTTTCTGCTTATGCAGTTTTGTTATTAGTATTACTAAGATGCCTGTCATTAAAAAAGATTTGGAAGACTTATTTTTTATTTTATATGCTCTAAAACTTTTATAATAGTGCTGGATTTATGGATTCATTGAAAGTTAGGTCAATTTACTCTGTGAAAATGTCTGAGCTTAGTATTTTACTGGTTGGGAGATCTGTGACAAATTTCTAAATGTATGGTAATGGAATATTTTAGAGTTGTTTTTTCCTCTCTTCTAGAGTCACTCTGGTAAATTATGTTCATTTAGAAGAATATTTCAAATATATTTATATACATTTAAAATGATTATATCATTTTAATTTTCCCTATAGATAATTTACCCCATCACTATTCATAATGTATATTTGCATCTATTTGACATTTTAACTCAAAAAAAAGATTTTGTGTATACTTACTAATATTCTGCTTTCTAAGTAATTTCTGCCCCTAAAATTAATTTTACTCTAATTTTCTTAAGTTTATTATTATCGTTATAATATCTTGGGTTGGATACACATTTCATTTATTTTCTTTTCTTACTTACTGCCTATGAACACATTTAAAGCCATGATTCTTCACCTAAGCATAAAACTCATAAAGTATGAGCTATAGCTTATTTAATAGGTCTAATAGGTACTATTGTCAGTATCATTATTTTCTTTTTTTTTTTTATTGCATTTTAGGTTTTGGGGTACATGTGAAGAACATACAATATTGTTGCATAGGTACACACGTGGCAGTGTAATTTGTTGCCTTCCTCCCCTTCACCTATATCTGGCATTTCTCCCCATGCTATCTCCCCACAAC
>PVKP010043718.1:0-17126 GCA_004027715.1 Plecturocebus donacophilus
GCTGCCCTTAGTATTTTCTCCTTTATTTCAATCCGAGTAAATCTGATCATTATGTGTCTTGAGGTTGGTCTTCTTGAGGAATATCTTTGTGGAGTGCTCTGTATTGCCTGGAGTTTATTGTCATGCCTTACTAGTTTAGGAACATTTTCCTGGATAATATCCTGAAAAATATTTTTCAACTTGGATTCATTCTCTTTGTCACTTTCAGGTATACCTATTAAGCATAAATTACGTCTTTTCACATAGTCCCATATTTCTTGGAGATTTTGCTCATTCCTTTTTACCCTTTTTTCTCTGATCTTATCTTCTCATTTCATTTAATTAAGTTGATCTTCGACCTCTAATATCCTTTCTTCTGCTTGATCAATTCAACTGTTAAAATTTGTGCATACTTCACGGATTTCTCGTATTGTGTTTTGCAGCTCCATCAATTCGTTCATATTCCTCTCCAAATTGTCCATTCTCGTTAGCATTTTGTCAAACCTTTTTTTTCAAAGTTGTTAGTTTCTTTGCATTGGGTTAGAATGCATTCTTTTAGCTCACAGAAGTTTCCCATTATCCACTTTCTGAAGCCTAACTCTGTTAATTCTTCGCACTCATTTTCCATCAGGCCTTATTCTGTTACTGATAAGGAACTAGCATCCTCTGTAGAAGGAGAGACATTCTGATTTTGAGTGTTCTAAGCTTTTTATGGTGGCTTCTTGGCATCTTTGTAGTTTTATCCACCTATCGTCTTTGTAATTACCAACTTTCAAATTAGGTCTCTGAGTGGACGTCCAGCTTGTTAATTCTCAGCTCTGGAATCTATGTAATTTTCACTGCAGCAACCCGCAACGCTGACCAAAATAGCAGCATTGAAATTTGTGGCGCTTTTCTAGCCGGGGGTCTCCGGTCTGGATTCCCTCTTCAGTCCCTTTTTCAATCAGCTGAATGGACTGCTCTACCTTCACAGAGCTCCAAACATCATCCAAAGGGAGACACAGTACCGTTTACTCCGCACCAAGAGCTGCCAGGCCGAGGCGCTGGCAAAACAGCCGCACCAGCCAAAAGGGTCGTACTGGCGACCCGTGGGGCTCCTCAGCTGGGAATGTCCTGGTCTGTGGCACCAAAAATTGGTTGTGAGTGTGGCATCCACTTGCTCTCTGCACTGTCCCTGGGAGCTGCAATCCTGAGCTGCTAGTGATTGGCCATCTTGGATCTCTCTCCCCAAGTTTAATGCTTTTTTAAGTCAGTAATAATTGTATAGTTTTTAAAGTAAATATTTATTATACAACTATTTAGGTGTATAATATATTTTACTAGATCAGCATAAAAATCAATTTAAAAACTGTTAATCTGCAGGAAATAAAAAGCTTAAAGCTTGAACAAATAAGAAAGCTCACAAAATAGGTACGCATTTATTCAGATAATTTTGTCTGGTCAAATAAAATAAAAGGAGAAATATTGTAAAAAATTCTCTTATTTTTATCTTTAATTAAGAATGCATAACTGGAGTTTTTATTTATGAATAAATAAAATTAGTATGTTAATTTAAAGTAATAGAATCCTTCAAGTACTGATCCCCCCCATACACAAAAAAACTCACATCATATTTCTTATATAAAAACTAAGCATAAATTTATATATATGTTTATATATTTATATTATAAAGAAATGAATGTAAATTATTAAATGAAATTAATTAAAATGAATGTTTCCATAAATCCTCTGTTACTTTCTATTAGGTGTAGTAATGACATCTTTGGTGATCATGACAGCAAATGTATTAATAGAATGATTTCCAATGATTTTAGAAATTCAACTATTTGTGTGCATTTTAAAAATTAGTTGATGTGGATATGGGTAAAAGTCAAGAGGAAATTGACAAAGTAAATTAACCAGATATTTGTGTAAAGGAAAATAGAATATGGTCAATTCATAATACAAAATAATTTAAAACACTGATAATTCAAGGGGACCTCTAATACTGTTACTTATTAATTAAATATATTTATATGTATGTATCTATGGGGAAAAATCAGGCCCTGATGATCATACTACTGGAGAGGAAAATCTATAAATTCATAGTTTAGATAAAATAATGGAATTACTGTATGAGAATGAGAGAATAGCTATTTTCTTATTTTTTTCATTACTGACAATTTCTTTATCTTAGACAGTCCAAAAAGTATTTTTATATAAAATGAGTAGCTCTTACTTTTAATATAAAGGATCTTAAGCAAAATAATTAATATCCTTTTAATTCAAATGTCTTGAATATTTTAACTTTTACTTTATATTTCTGTTTTATTAACTATGGTATATCAGCAATTAGAATAGCACATAGCATATAATATTAGCTTAAAGAGAGAATTGTCAATCTGTAACAGTTTTCTTCAATTAATGAAATTAATTTGAAATGGAAAAATTACTTTCCATTAAACGATATTAGACATCAGCAGGAAAAAATATTCATGCAAGTGAAAAGTTAGGGAGAAAAATTTGTACTATTTTTTCTCCTGTCTCCTGAGATATGGTCAGTAAGCAATTCTCTACTTTGATTTCGTCTAAGGCTTTTCTGTTCTTGCAACAGTTTTACTGAATTAGCTGGGTTACGGTGATAGAAAGACTCTAAGTCTGCCCTTAGTTATTTTCGTCTTCTGATGTTCATGGCTTTATGTAAGCTGCTCCTCTTGGATAGTGGGTAATCCCTGTGATTTGCTTCTTACCAAACAATACAAAAAGGTGATGGAATATTCCTTTTGAGAATACATGAGGTAAGATTGTAACTTCTTGCTAACCAATTCTGTCCATGCCCTTCCTGCTGGTTTCCAAAAAGTAAGCTGCCACCCACCGACACCCTTGTTTCAAGAAGGTGAAGAAGGCCTCTGTTCATCCCAGGGGGCTTCAGTTGAACAGGAACAGATTCCTGCCAACACCTTCATGATCTTAGAAGCAGATCCTTTCCTCTGTGAGTCTCAGATGATACAGCCATTTTTGACACCTTGATTTGTACCCTTGTGAGAAACCTAAAGTAGTCATGTTTCTGATCCACAAAACTGTGAGTTACTAAAACATGTGCTATTTTTAGTTACTAGTTTTGTGTTAATATTGGTACCCAGTAATAAATAATAATTGCAGAAATTACCTAGGTGTGTGAGACCAGTCATACTTACATTTCTTATTGTCAGTTTATTTAGAACATTGATAAATATTCAAATTTAAACCTACGAATAATTAATTTTTGTAGTAAAATTGTATGCCACAGCCATGTTTTCATAAGCTTTCAGATTACAAATCTGTCAATTGTGTTTAAACAAAAAGCAGATTTAGACAATAGCAGAGACTTATCCAATTTGCTCTAAAAAGTGAGTCATATTTTACTTTTAATTTTGCACAAACAAAACAATAAAGCAAAAGTGTTCTTCCATTTAAGTCTTTGAAAATATTAAGGGAATTAAGATAATTAGTGTTCTGTTCTATTTTCACTTGAAAGTGAATGCTTCCCATTTCCCTTCAAAGAGAATTATTAATAAAGCAAGTTGAACCTCAAATGGCATTATTCCTTATGAAGGAAAATAAAAGCTTTTGGAGAATGACACACTAGCAAGTTTGTTTTAACAATAATTATGTGTGTATGTATAAACATATAAATGCATATATATGTGTATATGCATTTATATATCTAGGAAAATAAATAGTATATATCAAACACAAATTCCAAGCATATATAGGAGAAAAATAGCATATTTTGTATAATGCATTTCATTACAAGCCGGCCTTTGCTTTAGGAAAACGTTAGAGAAACAGTATATATATATATACACACACACACACACACACATATATATATATACATACTGTGGATTTAAGAAAACATTAGGGATACAGTGTATATATATATATATATATATATATATATATATATATAAAGTTTATTCTAATTAACTTGTTTAAAATTTCTGTATTATTGATTTATATCACTATCTTTTAAATATAACATGTTCCTCATAGAACTATATTAGATTCTTTTTATAGTTCTGTTGGTGGCATTTTCTCATTTATTCTTTAATAAAATCTAAATGAGACTAATGGCTGCAAAGTTGAGAACTAAATTTTGTAAGCAAAGGAGAGCTTCTTCGTCAGAGTCAAAATATAGAGCAAGCAAATTACAACTGCCTTAATAATGGATGAATGGAAAATATTAGCAAGAGTAGTGTGGGTAACGGATTAAAATAATAGCTGAAATAGGCATACATGGAAAGCCAATGTGAGAAAACATTATACTGGTGTCATCTGCTTAGAAATATTTAGACATTTAGCAACTTTCAACTTAATTTTTTAATATTTTCTCCTCAGTGTAAAAAGCATTTACATATTCCTGAAAGAGGATAATATGAAACTGAACATTGAAGAGAATTTTGTGGTCTTTTCTAAAGTAGAGTAAGTCATGATTATAATAAAAAATATGTATTTCATTACTCTAAATACTGTTTATGTGGAATCAAGTACCAATAGTTTCTCATAAGAGACACTAGATTTTTAAACTTCCTTCTTTGAAAAATTTTATTGCAACTTCCACAGTGTGTGAGAAAAGTGAATAAAATATTTTTATTTATAATTTGTAAATTTTATTTTTGCCATGTATCAAAGATTTCATTTTATATTTCATAAAATTACAAAATTAGGCATATTGCAAGTTTAGGTGTTGGCAAATAAGATAATCAATACTGTCAGTGTGGCGATTCCTCAGGGACCTAGAAATAGAAATACCATTTGACCCAGTAATCCCATTACTGGGTATATACCCAAGAATTATAAATTGTTCTATTATAAACACACATGCACACATATGTTCATTGTGGCACTGCTTACAATAGCAGAGTCCTGGAGCCAACCCAAATGTCCATCAACAATAGACTGGATAAGAAAATGTGGCACATATACACCATGGAATACTACGCAGCCATAAAAGATGATGAGTTAATGTCCTTCATAGGGACATGGATGAATCTGGAAACCATGATTCTCAGCAAACTGACACAAGAACAGAAAATCAAACACCCAGTGGTATCACTCATAGGTGGGTGTTGAACAATTAGAACACATGGTCACAGGGAGGGGAGCATCACACACTGCGGTCAGTTGGGGGAGACTAGACGAGGGACAGTTGGGAGTAGGGAGGGTGGGGACAGATAATTTGGGGAGAAATACCAGATATAGGTGATGGGGGGAGGAAGGCAGCAAACCACCTTGCCATGTATGTACCTATGCAACAATCCTGTATGATCTGCACGTGTACCCCAGAACCTAAAGTACAATAAAAAAAGATAATCAATACTGTCTTTGCCCTATTTGCTATTGATAAATTATATACGTGTGTTTTTAAATATTTTAGATAAATATTTTATAAGATTTTGTCTTTATTATTGATTAATAATCTATGAGAAAATTACATTGCATATTACTTAGTTTCTTGTAGTTTTATTAAAAATTTTAAAGTGGAATTCTTCAAAAAAGTCTAATCTGGTTTCTCATGGCAAAAGCAAAATAGTAAGTTTAATACTTGTATGAACTATAACCCTATATTTACAGAAACAAATACATTAGATAAGTGTTAGTAATTACAATTGATTGTTGCTAAAATAGTAACTTTAATATATTTTACAATAATTTTCATTTGATTTAACAGACTAAAGAATACAAACAGAAGCAATTCTATTTTATAAAAAAAAAACTGGGAAAAATTGGAATTATTTATTAAACAAATTAAGTAACTTGTCCAATTTAATATAAATTAAAATATTTATGTTCTCATATTATGTTCTCATTTTCTCAATTCAGAAATATTCTTTTTGACAAATGCTTTTACAAAATTACATCATTTGGCTTAATTGATATAATTAATTAAAAAATTGCTTTCTGTATAAAAGTAGAAAATTTGTTCTGTAATAGTTGACTCACAGTGACTTTTCTGTGCTGAATCATAACCTAAATCTAATTTCTAAGAGAGTTGTTAAAATTTAGTATGAGATTATAGGTTATAGATGTAAAAAATTATAGATTTGCATCTAGCTGGATTCTTCCTCATTTTATAATTATGAGTAGTCATATATTCTCTCTATATAAAAACTGAATTAGAAATCTAAGGGTTAGATAAGGTAATAGATATTAAATGTTTAGCTAACTATCTGGATTAACAGTAGATGCAAATGTTAGTTATTAGTATAATAACCTAATTAGTTTATAGAATAGATTAATTCCACCAATGTATATTTAGTACACATGCAATGTGGTGTGAATACAAAGCTAAATAATACATACCTACTTCTTTCAGTTTTGAGGTTTACCTTCTGCGTTGCAAAGACATTAAAACAAAGAAAAAATCAACCACATGTTAATATTTTATCTATTACAGGGCCTGAGAAAAGCATTTAAAAATTAAACAATGTGTTGGGCTTAAATGATAATAACTAGTTTGGTAGCATGCTGTAGAGTATCAGATTGGGAGATCAGATATTCCATGTGAAGTTTATGAAATTTGGGAATGATGCCAAAACACAAGCTGTATAAAGATTGAAAGCAGAATGTTCAAAATGTCAAAATAGAAACAAAATTTTAAATCTGAGAAACACTGATATAGCTGTTTTGCACTGGAAGGCAGTCAGTACAATGTGAGTTCAGGAATTAGAGGGCATCTTATGGACTACAAAATTACATTTAAAATGAATTTTAACCAGAAGTGAAACAGGCTGGCTTTTTAAACTGCAACATGAACCAATATTAGAAATGAATTAGAGACTCAAGAGAGAAACCTCAGTAAAATAGTGAATAGAAATAATAATAGTGGGCTTCTGTTTTTAACATATACTTGGATTTTGTTTGGGTTCAAGTATGATGAGGCCAACAGATAAGGAGATGATTGCCATTAAGACGATAGTTTATTACTCAAAGTACTTTAAAAAAGTTGGGGACGGGGGGCATACCACACCCCTCAGGGCTACATCAAAGTTGGTGATAGGCAGACAGTGAGAAGCCTGGTGGGAAAACTTTTACTGTGGTTTTTGCAGGAAGGAATGAGTGAGAGAGGCTAAACAGTTAAACAGGTTTTATGATTGGCTAGTTTGAATCTATAGTGGGTTCCAGCCTGTAAGGGCATCCTCTAGCTGTCTGAGGCCTGTTGCCATAGTCATCAGGGCAGATGAATAATGTCTCAAAAGTGTTAAGAGTAAATAAAATAGGAGCTGGTGGTGGGGTGTTGGGCTTTGGATAGTGTCATTTTCATATAAAAGACACACTCTAAGGAGAGTCCTTTGTTACATGTAGGGATCTTCTAACTTTGGGATGGGCAATCCTTTCCTAGTGTTCAAGGCTCCGGATGCCAGAACAACATTATGATATTAGACAAAGAAACTGGTTCATACAGCATCCCTGTTTTCTCTCTGATTTAAAAAGGAATGGACCGGAAACAATGACCTGGAAAATGAGTCAATAGAAATGTAATAAATAAACAAAGAGAATGTAAAAGAAGAAAAAAGCAAAACATCCAAAAAATTATGTGACATTTGGAAAGTCATAACACATGTGTACTATGTATTAGGTTGGTGCACATGTAATTGGGATTTTTGCATTTTTGAAATTTGACCTTTAATATTGGAATACATTCTTAAATAAATGTGGTTATGTTATACATCATGTTAATGAGCATATTTGCTGCTTGTTTTATGTTTATTTTAGACCATGAAAATGATATTAGACAAAAAAGCAAATTTCAGTGGTTTTCTTATTTGAGTTCAAAATGAGTCATAAAGCAGTGGAGACAAGTTGCAACATCAACAATGCATTTGGTTCAGGAGCTGCTAATGAATGTATGGTGCAGAGGGGGGTCAAGACATTTTGCAAAGCTGATCAGAGCCTTGAAGATGAGGAATATAGTGGCCACCCATCAAAAGTTGACAATGGCCCGTTGAGAGCAATTGTCAAAGCTGATCCTCTTACAACTATACAAGAAGTTGCCAAAAATTCTACATCAACCATTCTACAGTTGTTGGTATTTGAAGCAAATTAGAAAAGTAGAAAAGCTTCATAAGTGGGTTCCTCATGACCTGAGTGAAAAAAAATCATCATTTTGAAACGTTGTCTTCTCTTATTCTATGCAACAACAACAAACCATTTCTTAATCAGATTGTGATACGAGACAAAAGGTAGATTTCATACAACCAGTGATGACCAGCTCAATGGCTGGACAGAGAAGAAGCTCCAAAGCACTTCCCAAAGCCAAACTTGCACCAAGAAAATATCATGGTCACTGGTGGTTAGCTGCCAGTCTGAACCACTACAGTTTTCTGAATCCCAGTGAAACCATTACATCTGAGAAGTATGCTTAGCAAATCAATGAGATGTTCTGAAATTTGCAACACTAGCAGCTGGCATTGGTCAGCAGAAAGGGCCCTCCATGGCATTTCTTCTGTACCACAATACCCAACCACACGTGGCACAACCAATGCTTCAAACATTGAAATAATTGGGCTACAAAGTTTGGCCTTATCGGTCATATTCACCTTAACTCTTGCCAACTACCTACCAATTATTCAAGCATCTTGACAACTTTTTGCAGGAAAAACGCTTCCACAAGCAGCAGAATGAAGGAAATCCTTTCCAAGTTTGTTGAATCCTGAAGCACAGATTTTTACATTACAAGAAAAAACAAACTTATTTCTCACTGGCAAAGAATGTGTTGATTGTAAAAGTTCTTATTTTGATTAATAAAGATGTATTTGAGTCTTGTTGTAATGATTTAAAATTTGCTGTCCAAGACCACAATTACTTATGCACAAACATTTAGTATGTCAGAAAGAAAAAAAAAGAAAATATATTAGAAAAAAATAGTAGTAATAATGACCAAATTAATGACTGACAACAAATTACAGATTTAGAAATTTCAGTGAGCACCATTATCAATAAACACAGAAAAAAAAGCAAGTAAACAAATAAGCAAACAACACTAACATATTATATTCAATTGCAAAGGCAAAGAAAAAGACAAACATCTTAAAACCAAAGAGGAAGAAAGCCACTCTACCTAGAGAATTACAGTATACTTTTCCTTAGAAACAATAAAAGCAGAAAAAGATAGAGTGACATATTTAATGTGTTAAAAGAAAAAAAATTATCAGCCATAATTCTCTATTCATTAAAATTATCTTTTAAAAGTGAACTTAAAAAAAAAAATCTTAAAGAAAACAGAGAGAATTCATCCCCACCAGAATTTCCCTGCAAGAATGTTAACAGAAATCTCAGGGGAAGAGGGAAAATAATATAGAAAAAAAAAAAAAGGTTGTATAAGGAGCAGTAGACAATTGGAGAAAGGCAATATGATAATTTTTTTTTCTTTTTCTGTATTGAGCTGAATGATAACTAGTTGTGTTAAGAAGTAATAGCAAGAGTATATTGGGTGATTATAGCATATGGATAAATAAAAGGAATGATGCAATGTCACAAGAGATGGGAAGAGAAACAGGTTATTCTGTATTTGTACTACAAATGAAGTGGTAAATTATTTGAAAGTGAGTTTAGATTATTTAAGAGTATTTTCTAAACTCTTCAACAACCACTAAGATATTTCAAAAGAAGTATAAATAATATAGTAGGAAGAAGACAAAATACAATCCCATAAAATGTTCAATTAAAACCAAAGAAGGCAGAAAAAGGAAAACAAATAAAGAACAAATATAAAGTTAATAGTTATAAAGATGAAAGATAGTAGTAATAAAAATTTATCAATAATCACTTAAATGTGAATCATCTAAATGCAACAATTAAAATAGGGAGGATGGCTAGGTGCACCTATAATCTCACTGCTTTGAGAGATGAAAGTAGGAAGATTGCTTGAGGCCAGGAGTTCAAGACCAGCCTGGGCAACATAGCAAGACCCCATCTCTACAAAAAATAAAGGCCTAGTTGGGTGTGGTGGCACATATCTCGGGAGTCTGAGATGGGAGGATTGCTTGAGCCCAGGACATTGAGTCTTCAGTGAGTCATGATTATACCACTGTGCTCTTTATCCTGGATAACAGAGCAAGACTATAGGAAAAAAAAAAAAGTACAGAGATTGTCAGAGAGTACTTTTTAAAAGTTCTAAATATATGTAGCCTATAAAAAAAAAGAAAAAAAAACTTTTAAATATAAACAGTTTAAAGGTGAATAGATGAAGAGAAATATATCATGCTAACATTAATCAAAAGTAAATTGAAGCACCTAGGAAAATTATCAGGAGTAATGGGCCAATTATTCATGGAGACATAATAATCCTAAATTTATACACCTAACAGAATTTCAAAATACTACTGAAAAAGAAATAGACAAATTCTCTATTATTATATAGACACTTCAACACATTTCTCTCAGTAATTGACATATCAAGCAGGTAGAAAACCAATAAAGATGTAGTTGACCTAAACAACATTCAGTCAACTTGATCTTATTGACAATTATAGACTTCTCCATTCAACAGCAGAAAATACATTTTCTTATCACCACACAGAGCATTAACCAAGATCAACCATATTCTATACCATAAAACATATATTCTATGACACAACCATATTCTATACCAAAAAAAGTCACTATGAAATTAAATTAAATATCAATCATTTAAAGATAGATGGTTAATTACCAAATATTTTAAATTTAAAAAAAACCTTCTAAGTAATACAAATATTATGAATTTAAATAAAGTGAAAATACAACTTGTTAAAATTTATGACATGAATTAAAAAGTTATTAAAGGGAAATTTATAGCACTGAATGCATATATTAGAAAATGTGAAAGAGCTGAATTCATCAATATAAGATTCTGACTTAAGGATTAATGAAAAAAGAACAATCCCTAAATCTAACACAGAAAATCTATAATAACAATTAAAGCAAATAATGAATAAGTTAAACACAGAGTAGCAATTTGACAACCATGATTATCTCAATAGATGCAGAAAAGGCTTTCGATAAATTTAACATCTCTTCATGTTAAAATTTCTCAGCAAACTAAGTATGGAAGGAACATACCTCAAAATAAGAAGAAACTGTTTATGACAAACCCTCAACCAACATCATACTGAATGGGCAAAAACTGGAAATATTTCCCTTGAAAACTGGCACAAGACAAAGATGCCTTTTCTCACTACTCTTATTCAACACAGTATTGGAAGTTCTGGCCAGGAAAGTCAAGCAAGAGAAAGAAATAAAGCTATTCAAATAGGAAAAGAGAAAGGCCAATTGTCTTTGTTAATAAATGACATAATCCTATATCTAGAAAATCCCATCATCTCAGCCCAAAGCTTCTTAAGCGGATAGGCAATTTCAGCAAAGTTTCAGGATACAAAATCAATGTGCAAAAATCATAAGTATTCCTATACAACAATAATAGACAAGCAAAAAGCCAAATCATGAATGAATTACCCTTCACAAATACTATAAAGAGAATAAAATACATAGAAACACAGCTAACCAGAGAATGAAAGACCTCTTCAAGGAGAACTACACACCACTGTTTAAGAAAATCAGAGAGGACACAAACAATGAAAAAAACGTTCCATGCTCATAGATAGAAATAATCAATATTGTGAAAATCACCATGTTGCCCAAAGTAATTTATAGATTAAATGCTATTTCCATTAAATTACCATTGACATTATTTACAGAACTAGAAAAAACTATTTTAAAATTCATATGGAAGCAATAAAGAGCCTGTACAGCCAAGACAGTCATAAGCAAAATGATAAAAGCTGGAGGCATCATGCTACTCAACTGCAAACTATACTACAATGCTACCTTAACCAAAACAACATGGTACTTATGCAAAAACAGACACAAAGACCAATGGAACAGAATAGAGAACTCAGAAGTAATACCACACATCCACAACTATCTGATCTTTGACAAACCTAACAAAACAAGCAATGAGGAAAGAATTCTCTAATAAATGATTCTGGGAGTACCAGCTAGCCATGTGCAGAAAATTGACACCGGACTCCTTCCTTACACCTTATAAAAAAAGCAACTCAAGACAGATTAATGACTTAAATATAAAATCCAAAACTATAAAAACTCTACAAGAGAATGTAAGCAATACCATTCAGGATATAGGCATGGACAAAGATTTAATGATCAAAATGTCAAAAGCAATTGCAACAAAAGGAAAAATTAATACTTCAGATCTAATTAAATTAAAGAGCTTTTGCATAGCAAAATAAACTATTATCAGAGTGAACAGACTATCTACAGAAAGGGAGAAAATTTTCACATCCTATCCATCTGACGTAGGTCTAATATCCAGAGTTGACAAAGAAACAAATTTACAAGAAATAAACGACCCCATTAAAAGTGGGCAAAGGGCATGAACAGACACTTCTCAAAAGAAGACATTTATTTGGTCAACAAAATTATGAAAAAAATCTCAACATCACTGATAATTAGAGAAATGCAAATCAAAACCACAATGAAATATCATCTCATGCCAGGCAGAATGACAATTATTAAAAAGTTAAGAATCAACAGATGCTGGTGAGACTGCAGAGAAATAGGAATGCTTTCACACTGTTGGTGAGAATATAAATTAGTCTGATCATGGAAGACAGTGTGGTGATTCCTCAAAGACCTAGAACCAGAAATACCATTTGACCCAGCAATCCAATTATTGAGTACTTACCCAAAAGAATATAAATCATTCTATTATAAAGATATGTGCACACATATGTTCATTGTAGCACTATTCATACTAGCAAAGACATGGAATCAACACAAATACCCATCAATGATAGACTGGATAAAGAAAATGAGGTACATACACTCCATGGAATACTATGCAGCCATAAAAAGAATGAGATCATGTTCTTTGCAGGAACATGGATAGTGCTGGAAGCCATTATCCTTAGCAAACTAATGCAGGAACAGAAAATCAAACACTGCATGTTTTCAATTAAAAGTGGAAACTGAACAATGAGAACACATGGACACAGGGAGGGGAACAACACACACTGGGGACTGCCAGGAGTGTTGGGGGAGGAACAGCATCAGGAAAAGTAGCTAATGCATGATGGGCTTAATATTTAAGTGATGGATTGATAGGTTCAGCAAACCACTATGGCACACATCTCCCTATGTAACAAACCTGCACACCCTGCACATGCACCCCAGAACTTAAAATAAAAAATAAAATAAAAATAAAAAATTAAAAGCAGGTTCTTTGGAAAAATAAGAAAGTTGATACCTCTCTATCCAGGCAAACCAAGAAAATGTTGAATATTTACTTACTTATTTAGCTCTTCTGTGATTCATTTTATCAGAATTTTAGTTTATTATAAAAGTTTGCTATAATTACATTCTGTACATATTTTGGTAGCATGCACATTTGATATGATGTGATGAGAATGACACAACTTTTCTTGCCTTTTCCTCAAAAACACACACTCCCGTGTAATGATGAGAAAACAAGTATTTATACATATCCGAACTTAAGTAATGCCCTATGAAGTATCATACTTTACTTTCCAAAGCTGTTAAAGTCATTAAAAACAGGGCAAGTCTGTTCTTTCCCTGTTAGAACTAAGGATCCTTAGAACACAAGATGACAAAATATAATGTTTTATCTTTTAAGGGGAACAAATTAGCCTTTGAAACAGTTTACTTACCTATGTCATAAACATTTGTAAGACACACAGTATGTCTTCAATACTAGAAATACACAAGTATATAGAAAAATGATAAATGAGCCTACTAATCCATAAAATGAGCACTATCATGTGAATTTATAGGGAGGTTGTTGGTAATAAAATGAGGATAATATATAAGTAGCTCCAGGTGAAGAATCAAGTGTTAATAGGCAGTTTATTTTGATAACTCATTAGTGGAAAACATGAGTATAAATGTTAGTTGATGTGTATGTTTTCTTTGCACTTCAGCAAACAGCTTGCAAGAAATAAAAAAATAATATTTACTAAGTTTGCATGCTTTTGTTGTTTCATCTAGTAGCACCAAAATAAAAAAAAAATTACATTGGACAATTTTTAAGGAATAGGAGACATTAAGGATATGACTTGATTATCTCAATGGTAAAAATATCTTTTAACATTTTTTGAAACTGAGGCTTAAAAAATTTATTGAATACATGTCAAAGTCACACATTGATAAGTAGGGCCAGAACTCACTTTTTTATTCTGCTTTGTCATCTGTTTTAGTTAGGGTTGTCCAAAGACACAGAAAAAATCATAAATATGTTTACATATATATTTACAATTTATATTTAGGATTTATAATTTTTTTTTTTTTCTTGCATAAGGTCTTGTTCTGTCACTCAGGCTGCAGTGCATTGGTATGGCCATGCTGACTACAGCTTTGACCTACCTGGCTCAAGTAACCATCCTACTTCAGCCTCCAGAGAGAGAGAAGGGAACAGATTTTTAAACACTGGCTCATGCAATCATGGAAGTGGCACAGGGCAGTTTAGCAAATGAGAAATTAAGGTAGAGTTGATGTTGCAATCTTGAGTCTGAATTCTACAGGGCATCAGCCTGGAAATTGAGGCAAAATTTACATGCCTGAGTTCCGAGACAGAATAGTTCCTCATCATAAAATCTTAGTATTTGCTCTTAAGTCCTTCAGCTGATTGGATAAGGCCAATTCACATTATGGAAAGGAATCTGCTTTGCTTAAAATCAATTGGTCATAAATATTAATCTCATCTAAAAAATACTTCCACAGCAATATTTAGACTAGTGTTTGACTAAATAACTGGCTGCCATAAACTAGCCAAGTTGATAGATAAAATTTGACCATATTGGCTGTGAAGCTCAAATACCTGAAGTATCTACCTGGGTATCAGTATCACAGGATGTGCTATCACAAGACATACCATCCTCCTTTGAGCTGAAATTATAGAAATGAGAAAAGTCTATTTAAAGTGACTTTTAAAAAGTATGATGTACTAGTGTGAAACACTATATATGTTTTATTACTGTAGCATTATATATGTTTTACTACAGGAATTAAACATACAGAGAAAGATTTCTCTGACAAATGAGGATACACAGAAACAGTATCATAAATTTTAGAAAGAAAGAGAGGAGAGAGAATTTGTACAACTCAGAAGAATGAGCTTTGTCAAACATTTTATGTGATTAAATGTATAAAAATATTATTTGAATGCAAGGCTTCCCAAGTATAGATAATATATAAAATTTATGTACACGTATATATTTGCTATATAGATTACCTATAAGAATATTTAGATTTTGCACGTTTAATTATGTATGTCTTATCTAGTTTGCATAGTTTTTATTTTCTTCAGCTATGTGTTTTAGTAAATATGCCATTCTTTTAAATTACTTCTTTCGAAGTTCAACTATATTCAACTCTTAAGTAATTTTTGCAATAGAATGATGAATTATTTTTTCCTGCTGTTGTTCTATATCAATTTTCTACTTTCCACTGAAATGAACTAGTTCACTATTATGAATGATAAATTTCTTATATCAAAATAATTTTACTATCCATTAATTTTTTGTGAGTTTTATTGACTTATGAATCCAAAGGATTTAGAATACTGAACAAATAGTCAAAGTATATTAAATACAAATAAATTTTAAAAATAATGGAGGCAGAGTGATCTTAGGACCTACCATTGTGTTTTATACTCTTTACAAAAAATACATATATTACATTACATTATAAAGCAATGTTTCATGCAAAGTTTGAACACTAAGTATCAAATGTCTTATTCATGATTACTATTTTATTAGCATTAATATGACACTTTAGAATGTGGCTAGATACACGACATCACACATTTAATTCAATAGCAAACCTGAATAAAGGTAGCATTAAAGACTAGCTCTAAATAAGCTATTAAATTCCTTCAAAATGTGTTTGATTAACTTTGATTATAAATTGATTTCAGCTGGGCACAGTGGTGCATACCTAGAATCCCAGTACTTTAAGAGACTGAGGTGGGAGTATTGCTTGATGCCAGGAGCTTGAGACCAGCCTTAACAATAGAACGAGACCATATCTCTATGAAACAAACAAACAAACAGAAACTAGTCTGGCATAGTGGCTCATGCCTAAAGTCCCAGCTGTCAGGAGGTCAGATGATCCCTTGAGTCTGGGAGGTCGAGAATGCAGTTTGGCCATGACTGTACCACTGCACTCTATCTGGGTGATGGAGTGAGACCTCACTGCAAAAAAGTAAAGACTTCTTTTTCATACCTGTGGCATCACTAAAATTTAATAAATCTAATTTTGTACTGTAGTAATAATGCTTACATTATAATAATATGTAATTCCATTTGTGACTCAATCAGAATAAAATTTGAAATTTTTAGACATGAATAACCATAACTGAGGAATTGTGTTAGAGGGCATTTCCAGGTCTGCTAGGGGCTTTGTTTCCAGAGCAGGACTCTTCCCGCTCCAGCCTGCTAAGGGCTGTGTCTCCAGTTTTCCGGCCTTTGGCTCTTAGGGGCTTTGTTTAAAGGCTTCTGGCACCTGGAGGCAGTTGCTCCATGACTCAAGGCTTGAAAACAGTAGCCAATCCAGTAAATGATTCAAAGATTAATCCACAGAAAGTTTGATAAAAAAAAAAAAAAAAACCCTCTCATTGGATGAGAACAATAATGGGGAGAGAATAACTCAGGGGTCAAGTCTCTGTCTGCCTGAGCCTCCCTCTGGGTCCCCTTCCGTGGTGTGGAAGCTGTCCTTTCACTCTGCCTGAGAAACTGCACACTTCGGATCCAGCAGTTTTACCTGAGCTGTCACACTCACCGAGACACCAAGGCTCCCCTTCCCCATTCTTCCCGCTTAGGGAGGCCAACAGCCTGAACATCTGGTTGCAGCTGATCTGGTTACGTAACTACTGACAAAAGTTTAATTTAACCCTAATGTTTCTTCAGAGTTTAATATCTTTCCATGTACTAAGTCAGTGACTTCACATTTCTTTTCTTCCTTTTCCGCCATTCATAGCCATACATGTATCTGAAAAAAGACCTAGCCCTTAATTGATTGCTTATATTTTATGTTAATATTCTGCTGGATAAACAGTCATCTTATGATAGTGAGAGGGGAGACCCCCTCCCCTCCTCCCGCTTCCCAGCCTC
>PVKP010043719.1:0-17171 GCA_004027715.1 Plecturocebus donacophilus
CACCCAGGCTGGAGTGCAGTGGCGCGATCTCGGCTCACTGTAGCCTCCACCTCCCAGGTTCAAGCGATTCTCCTGTCTCAGCCCCTCCGAGCAGCTGGGACTACAGGCATGCGCCACCATGCTCGGCTAATTTCTGTATTTTCAGTAGAGATGGGGTTTCACCATGTTGGCTAGGCTGGTCTTGAAAGCCTGACCTCAGGTGATCTGCCCGCTTCAGCCTCCCAAAGTGCTGGGATTACAGGTGTGAGTCATCACGCCCAGCAACGTTTAACTTTAATAAAAACCCTGGGTATAAGAAAAAATCATGATGTTAACCAGAGGCACTAGGATGTAAAAGTACAAGCTCATATTCAAATAGAAACGGAAGTTCAGAAAGGATTTGTTATGAAGTACAACTTAATCCCATTCCACGTCTTCACTCTGACATGAAGTCTGACGGTTATTTGAAAACCCTCCTGTGTGTGGCACATTTCTGTCTCTGCGTCATGTGAAGTCACTTATTATATGATTTATTTTGGTCTCTTGAGGTTGTGGTCCATTTTCCACTGAGCTTTGCAGTGAACACTGCACATGGCAGGGACTCAATTAATTAAAATACTGTATGGAAACCTTAAAAACAGTTACGTTGTTCTAGCCTTGTTGTTTAAATTTTGGAATAGGCAATAAGACATGCATATGGTAAAAAATTCCCACAGTGCACCAGTAGTAATCAGTGAAAAAATGTGTCCTACAAAAATCTCTTTTTCTTGTTTCTTCCCTTCTCGTCAGAAGCAACTCCTGCTATAGCATAAACATGTTCTATATTTCTGTTATGTCTTAAAGTATATTTTATGTCAGCTCATCATTTTCAATAAGCTTTTGATGACATTCTAAGGAAGACAGAATGGAAGAGAAGAAGACTTAGATTTTGAAAAAGGGCTAAGAATAAACAAAAACACTGCAAAGACACCATACGGTAAGGCCATGTTGGGATAGCACGTTCCGGTGAAGACACATTCGTATGGTTGAGAGTTGAACTGCGAAATCCATAACTGCATTTTGATTTGTGCAGTCCCATACTGAAAGGGTGTAAACATAATAGTCACAGTCGTCTTCCCATCAGCTGGAATTATTCCTGAGAGGAAAGAAATGAGAAAATGTGATACCCTCTCTTCTTGCCAAGGCCAGTCACAGAGGCTGACACACATACAAATACAGCTGACCCTTGGACAATGCGGAGGTTAGGGGTGCTGATGCCCCACACAGTTGAAAATCCATATATAAGTTTTGGCTCCCCAAAAAATTTTATAGCCTACTGTTGACCAGAAGCCTTAATGATAACATAAACAGTCATTTAACACAAATTTTATGTGTTATATGTATTATTTACTATAAACCAGAGAAAAGAAAATGTCATTACGGAAATTATAAGGAAGAGAAAATACATTTGTTATTCATTAAGTGGAAGTGGGTCATCACAAAGGTCTTTCTCTTTGTCTTCATGTTGAGTAGGCTGAGGAGGAGGAAGAGGAGGGATTGATCTTGTTGTCTCAAGGGTGGCAGTGGCAGAAGAGGTGGAGTAGGTGGAAAAAGAGGCAGGCACACTCAGTTTAACTTTTACTGAAAAAAAATCTGAATATAAGTAGACCCATGCAGTTCAAACCCATGTCGTTCAAGGGTCAACTGTACATTCTTCCCATGCTAAGCACAAGTACAGTATTTCTATTATCCTTATGTAGCTTTTTCATTAAATACCTGTGAATCAACTTCTCCATGTTTACATGATCTTATTTACTACTACATTAATCCTTTACAGTCATTATTTGTGTCACTTCTATAAATATATACATATCAGTCTGCATTAGAGATTCAGACATGAATTCCCAGAACTATCATCTGTAAGCAAATTACCAGATGTCAATATTAATGCTGTAAGCAACAGGAAAAGCTAGGAACACACATGCAAGTTTGTGTCCAAATGATTCAGTTCTTCTTTTTTTGTGTAATTTGATTCTCTCCTTTCAAATCTTGAGAATCTACTGCTATTCTCTCCAGAGTCAAATATCACACCATGCCTAATTTCTCTTTAGCATCTCTGGTGCCAACAGGGCTTGGAACATAGTAAGTGCTAACAAATTTGCAGAGAAAAAGAGGAGAAAGGACCAATGTTATTTATTTATTTATTTACTTACGTACTTAATGCTGTCCCCAACTGGAATGTGAACTGGAGGACGAATGTTCTCTCTGACTTCCACTGAAGGCTCTTAGTTTGCTTTCTAGATGAGAGCACTTGCCCCTGTGCCTCTGGTCCTCCTACTGTCCCTGTGGAGGCCTCGCACAGTCCCCCTTAAGTGCCTGGCATGCCCTCCTTTGCATCTATCAGCTTCTCCGCTTCCTGAATCTTGTGCTCCCCTCCCTTCTCCCTGTGCTCAGCCACATGGGCCCTCCCTTCACCCATTCGTGTGAGTGCTGTGTGCCAGGCACTGTTTTAGGCACTTGAGATAGAGCAAACAAAACATAACCCAGATCTCACAGTTTATATTCTATTTGGGGACAGCAAAGCATAAATTAATAAACAAATGAACATAAAATACAAAGTCAAGACATGAACACCAACAGGGCATGGGGAAGCAGTGGGTGGAAAGGAAAGGGCCCCTTGGTGAGGAGAGGTGGGAACGGGTCCTGAGAAGGAGAGGGCCTTGGCTCTAATCCCTTGTTACTTGCTCCTGCTGCCTTGAGCTCGGCACTTGCAATTCCCTAGGCCTGAAGAGCTCTCTCTCCAGATTTTCTTTTAGCTTCTTCCTACTCTCTGAAATTATCACATTTACCATCTGCCTTCTCCTAGTTAGAGTGTAAATTTTAGGAAAGCAGGCACCTGCTAATTACCGCATTCCCAGCTCAATAAATTCTTGTTGAATGAGTGAATGAACCCAAACTTGAAAGCCTCTATCAACCTATATATTACACCAAAGTCCCCCTGCGTCTCCCTCCACAGGAACCTTCTGTCAGCCCTACTGAACTCATGTACCCTGATTTGTTACCTTTCGAAGTTTCCCCGTCTCCCAACTAGATCACAAGCCTGGAAGGCAGACACCAGCCCCATACCTTTTTTATCTTCCTGGATCCCCAGTACAGTGCTTCAGAGATAGGTCTTCATCAATTTCCTGAGAGCAGAAGTCAAACTCTGTCAATGATACCCACTAGTTACCCTAGAATCCACTGCAGGGAGGAGGGAATCAGCAGAAGAGCTTGGGTCCCTGAGCCAACCTAAGACCAGCTGGATAGAAAATGTGATTCTCCATCATGTGTGGGGCTTCAATACTTTGACCACCCACTTGGTCAGAAAATAGCCCCCTTTAACCTATATATTCATGTGAGGCTCTAAAATAAGAACATTCTATTGCTCCTGCTCTAGCTCATTAACTGAAAAAAAAAACAAGGACAAGCTCTGGAAGCAAGGATTAATGTTTGCCTTGACCTGGCTGATTTATTTTTAAGTGCTGCCAGCTCAGACCTAATACATAAAGCACACTGTGAAGGTGTAGTCTAGGCAACCAGAATACACTGCTTTTTCCATTAACAGGATGCCAGTTAACACAGGGAGCAATGGATTGTCAAATATTAGCAGCTATAAAAGGTGTGCCAAGGAGTTACAGTTTACTGCTCAGCAGAAAAGAACAGTGGAACAAAGGAGAGTATTTTTCACATTTTTAAAGTGAGAAGGGCACCCCCCCACCCCAAAAATGACTACCTCATTAAAAAAAAGCCCAAATTGCTCTTTTATGTTTCAGGCCAATTTCATCTGTTCAGTTTCAGATCACCACCCATAACATAACCAGGGATAGTGTTGAATCACAGGGCATGGAAGGTGGTGAGCAGAGACAGAGAGGAGAGGAAAAAACTCAGAAATCAACTGAAGGCTAAGAGCACCCTAGTTTATCAATATGATGGGTATCATAAAGAAAAAGTAACAGCACTGGAAAATAATATCATGGTAAATGAAGTCACGAGGAACTACCACTGTGTCTTTGCCAGAACTATAATTATATAAAGCATGTGCTTAAATATGAAAAGTTACTAAAAGGAGATGGAAAAATAAAGCATATTACTTGTTTTGGCAGTGAGGCCCAGGATGGGGATAATTTTTAAAAATTTCTTCTTTCCCATGTCCAGACAGTGTCACAACATTGCACTGACACCGTAAAATTATTTAATTTTAAAATAAATTTGTCTTCAAAGATCTCAGAAAGTACAGATCACTCTGTCCAAACTGTCCCAGAGCCATTCGATCCACCTACTTAAGGTGTTATTGAGGCAGAATAGGGTCTGAGGCAGGGAACCTGAGGCCGATTCACGCTGACTTCCTAGAACTAAATCAGAAGGAAAACACCAACTCTCCACACCTAAGTAACAAAAAAAAGTGGAGGCTACTCCCTGTGTAAAACCCCCAACCGCTTTGTGTGGCAGATGGAAAATTGAAAGTATCTCTGATTGATGGCAGAAAGCAACCAAAGCATAAGAGTCTAAGTTTGCAACTTTACTTGAGCCTCTGACTGTGGGCCACTACTTCACTTCCATAGGGTGTACACCAAGTAACCAATGGGAAACCTCTAGAGGGTATTTAAACCCCAGAAAATTGTATAATGGAGCTCTTGAGCCCCTATGCTTGCTGGCTTCCTCCCTGTGAAGTGTATTTTTGCTTTCAGTAAATTTCTGCTTTTGTTGCCTCATTCTTTCCTTGCTTTGTGTATTTTATCCAATTCCTTATTCAAAATGCCAAGAACCTGGACACCTGCTACTGGTAACATTATAAACACTGATTTTAATATTCTAAGATTTAGGGTATCTCTAGCTGAGTGACTTTGGGCAAATTACTTAATCTCTTAAAGCTTCTGTTAGGAAATTAATAGCTATATAGCTTTAAAATCATCCACATTCTAACAAGGCTTTCGATTCACTGGGTTACAGAGGGAGGGCCACCATCCCACCCACAGTGGCCACACTCCCCAGCCTCTGCTGCTGCCCAGGGACTGTGGGCAAGAGCGAGGCCCCAGGGATGACAGACCCTGACTTAGACCTTGCTGGATTACACATGAACTGTGTAACTCAGCCTGGCTACCTTAGCTGAGGCTCAGCTTTCTCATCTGTAAAATGGGACAAGGTTTAAAGGAGAAAATAATGTACAGGGTCTGGGATAATGCTTGACACATAGTGTGTGTCCTAAAAATGTGGCTTTCCCAATCCTTATGCTAAATAAAACAAGTAATAATTTATTGCAAATTATCATTAAAATGTCCAAAAGAAGAAATATTTCTTTGAAAAACTTACACTTGACCCGTTTGAGTTCTTACAAAGGAAGAGGCAATTGCCTCCCGACGCCAAACCACTCGTATGAGCGTCCCAGAGCACCAGGTCTTCCTTTTGCTCCACAAAAGTGCCAAGTACAGGCAAATCTACAGCTCAGAAGACAAGGACACAGCAGCCTCTGCAAAGTCTGTTTTAAAGCATAGGCCTGAAGACTTACTGGGAAGAGGTGAAAGAGAAGCCCCGAGGGCTTCAGTTACGTGTTCACTTCTCAGTTTCCCAGGAAGAATAGCTCCTGCTCATTCACAGCAACTGAAGACACATGTGGTGCACATACTGAGACACTAACAATCCCCAGCACTTATTTTAATCTTTTATTCCTTTCTCCCTTCAGCAAGCTTTTTTGATTGGGACTAGAAACACGTGGTAAAGTTAAGTCTTTTGGAATCTACTTTCTATTTTATCCCTTTCCATCAAATATCCAAAATGCAGACCTCAGCAGCAAGACCAGACAGCCTGAGGGCTGTGCCTGTGCTGACGGGGAATGTGGAGAAGGAGTCTGAGTAGAGGATGCTTGGGAAACTAAGCCAGGCCAGGAATTCCTTTTCCATTAAGCATATAAGCTGCTGGCCAGAAGCAACACATGCAGCGCATAGGCACTGGTGTCTAACATCGCAGAGACAGCACCCCTGGAGGGCAGGGCGACTGGAGCGGTTTCAGAGCCTGCTCCTGGAGCTGCAGAAAGTACAGCACACCCCCCAGCCACCCACTGCTGGAGACCGTCCTCTCCACCATACGTCCCTCACCATCTCTAAGGTCACCACCCATCTGAGCCAACCTTAGCTCCTTCCTGAGGGGGCTGCCAGTGCCCACCTTGCGCCACTCCACCCCACATTCCCCTCAGGAGCCAAAGAGACCTTTTAAAATACCCATCAAGGCTATGCCATCCTCTGCTTCAAACTCTCCAGTAGACTCCCACCCCACTCAGACCCAATCCTAACACCCACCCTCCTCCACCCCCTGCCGGCCTCTCCAACAGGCCTTGCACACTCCTCCCCTTGCTCACATCCTGGCCACACTGGGGTCTCATCTTTCCCTTGAATGTGACCACTGCTGAGCCTGCTCCAGCCTTGTAGCCCTGCGTGGGCAGCTTCCTCTGCTTGAAACCCTCTTCCCAAGTCTGGTGCCTTTTTGTCAACTGGGTCTAAACCAACATGACTTTTCCTTCAAGAGGCTCTTCTTGACCACCCAGTCAAGAGCAGTCACCTGGTCACATCACCATGTCTTATTTTTCTCACAACGATTTTTACGCTGGACAGCATCTTTTGTTTGCAGGCCCGCCTCTCTCCTCCGACTGGCATCTCTGCTCCAACACAGCAGGGACCAGGTCTGTCTTGCTCTCTGCGGTACCCAATGCCTATGCCGGTGTCTGATGCCCAGCAGGCACTCAGTAGTTACTTATGGAATAAATGGACGAATGAAGAATGTAAGATCACAGGGAGGAGGTGAGCCCAGCAGAAATCAAGTGCAGAGCATTTCTGGCAAAAGATGGTGAAATAAAGCTTCAGCTCAACTACCCTCCTTCAAAATCACAAAACAATAAGGAAAAGAAGGGTACAAATGGCAAGAAAAAATCTATTAAATAGGGAAATGGTTGCAACCCTAAAGCACAAATAAAAAGCATGACTACCAAATCCGGTAAACTGAGGCATGGGAGCATGCTGAGAACCAAGAGGTGCAGATTTCCCCTAAAGTAAGAATCTTAGCACTGGAAAAGTCTCCAACTACTCTTTGGTTAAAGTGACAAAATGTAGGAGTATGGCTGGGCCTTGAGCAGGGACAGAGATAAAAGAGACCAACCCCCTCCATTACAGACCAGCAGGGGAGGTGGCTGAGGAAGCAACCATGCTGCCACGCCATGCCCATTGTCTGCGACCTTGGACCCGGCTCAGAAGGTGCTGGAAGTGATCTGTTGGGGAGAGAGGAGAGTTGTGACCACCGCACGGCAGCACACAGCACAGACGACTCTCCTGGGAGCCACCAGCCCTCGTGACCATTGAGCAGAGATGGGAGACATTCTCCCAGCGGGCTTGAACACGCAGACTGTGGGGCTGGGTTCCCAGCATTCCAGTCCCAGCTCTGCTGCTTCTCAACTGTGAGTCCTTATATAAACTACCTCACACTCCATGCCTCAGCATCCTCATCTGCAAAGTGGACATAATAACAGAATCTACTTCATAAGAGTTGTTGGGGATATTAAATGGGTTATGCAGCCAGAGTACTGTGCCCAGTCTATCCTGAAGACTCTGGCTGAGCGACGGATGAAAGGAGTTCACAGACACAGGTATTTTGCCTGTGAGCGCAGCTGGGGGACCACAAGGCTTAGCACAGCTGAGTGCAGCCCGAAGTGCGGCCCAATAAGCTGGAGATGCTCACATTTATTCAGTACAGATTTAATGACAAAGGCCTGAAGCAAACACCATTTGTGGGTAATTAACATCCACGGGCAGTCCTTCACATGGATAATCAAAGATTGGTTTCTGGAGAAATAGGTAAACAAACCTATCTGGTTAAATTCCTTTGCATTCCCTTGTTATCTGCCCTGTGCCATTAGCTCAAGGTAAGAGGATTCAGCTGCCTTCAGCCATAACCCTTTTCCAAAGCTTTTGCAAAACCTCCTGGCCTTCCAAGAAGGTTTGTGTCTTTCCCGTGATTTTTCCCACTACCCTGACTGATCTCCTACAGTAGTGTCTGGCACATGGTAAGCATGAGGACAACATCAGCTACTCAAATGATTATCCCTTCTTCTACATTATTCTTTTGCTGGCAGCAGGCTCTATTCAACGTTGAGTAGAGTGCTGACTAGAACACCACAGGTACTGTGCATGTAAACTGCAAAATTAAAAATTAATACTTTTTGAAGGAGGAGAGGAACAGAAACATAATCACATAAAGAATACACATGATAAGAGGACAACCTCAGAACACAGGTAGCTCACCAGAGTCTTACAGAAAACAGACAGCATGGCCTTGTCACGGTAACAGTCAATAGAATTCAAGGAAGTATATCCATGATGAACACAGATGCAAAAATCTTCAATAAAATACTGGCAAGCCGACTGCAATAGCACATCAAAAAGCTTATCCACCATGATCAAGTAGGATTCATCCCAGGGATGCAAGGCTGGTTCAACATACGCAAGTCTATAAATGTAATTCACCACATAAACAGAACCAAAGACAAAAACCACATGATTATCTCAATTGATTCAGAGAAGGCCTTTGACAAAATTCAGCAGCCCTTTATGCTAAAAACCCTCAATAAACTAGGTGTTGATGGAACGTATCTCAAAATAATAAAAGCTATTTACGACAAACCAACAGCCAGTATCATACTGAATGGGCAAAAACTGGAAGCATTCCCTTTGAAATCTGGCACTAGACAAGGATGCCCTCTCTCACCACTCCTATTCAATATAGTACTGGAAGTTCTAGCCAGAGCAATCAGGCAAGGAAAAGAAATAAAGGGTATTCAAATAGGAAAGGAGGAAGTCAAACTGTCTCTATTTGCAGACGACATGATTGTATATCTAGAAGACCCCATCATCTCAGCCCAAAATCTCCTGAAACTGATAACCAACTTCAGCAAAGTCTCAGGATACAAAATCAATGTGCAAAAATCACAAGCATTCCTATACACCAATAACAGACTTAGAGACAGCCGAATCAAGAACAAACTGCCATTCACAATTGCTACAAAGAGAATACAATACCTAGGAATACAACTAACAAGGAACGTAAAGGACCTCTTCAAGGAGAACTACAAACCACTCTTTAATGAAATAAGAGAGGACACAAACAGGTCGAGAAACATTCCATGTTCATGGTTAGGAAGAATCAATATCGTGAAAATGGCCATACTGCCCAAAGTAATTTACAGATTCAATGCTATCCCCATCAAGCTACCAATGACCTTCTTCACAGAACTGGAAAAAATCACCTTAAACTTCATATGGAACCAAAAGAGAGCCCGCATAGCCAAGTCAATTCTAAGCAAAAAAAACAAAGCGGGAGGCATCACACTACTGGACTTCAAACTATACTACAAGGCTACAGTAATCAAAACAGCATGGTACTGTGGTACCAAAACAGAGTTATAGAGCAATGGAACAGAACAGAGGCCTCGGAGGCAACACAACATATCTACAACCATCCGATCTTTGACAAATCTGACAAAAACAAGCAATGAGGAAAGGATTCCCTGTTTAATAAATAGTGTTGGGAAAACTGGCTAGCCATGTGCAGAAAACAGAAACTGGACCCCTTCCTGACACCTTACACTAAAATTAACTCCAGATGGGTTAAAGACTTAAACATAAGACCTAATACCATAAAAACCCTAGAAGAAAATCTAGGCAAAACCATTTAGGACATAGGCATAGGCAAGGACTTCATGACCAAAATGCCAAAAGCATTGGCAACAAAAGCCAAAATAGACAAATGGGACCTAATCAAACTCCACAGCTTTTGCATGGCAAAAGAAACAGTCATTAGAGTGAATCGACAACCAATAGAATGGAAAAAAATTTTTGAAGTCTACCCATCTGACAAAGGGCTGATATCCAGAATTTACAAAGAACTAAAACAGATTTACAAGAAAAAAACAAATAAGCCCATTCAAAAGTGGGTAAAGGATATGAACAGACACTTTACAAAAGAAGACATACATGAGGACAATAAACATATGAAAAAATGCTCATCATCACTGGTCATTAGAGAAATGCAAATCAAAACTACATTGAGATACCATCTCATGCCAGTTAGAATGGTGATCATTAAAAAATCTAGAGACAACAGATGCTGGAGAGGATGTGGAGAAATAGGAACACTTTTACACTGTTGGTGGGAGTGTAAACTAGTTCAACCATTGTGGAAGACAGTGTGGCAATTCCTCAAGGACCTAGAAATAGAAATTCCATTTGACCCAGGAATCCCATTACTGGGTATATATCAAAAGGATTATAAATCATTCTACTATAAGGACACATGCACACGAATGTTCATTGCAGCACTGTTTACAATAGCAAAGACCTGGAATCAACCCAAATGCCCATCGATGATAGAATGGACAGGGAAAATGTGGCACATATACACCATGGAATACTATGCCAGCCATAAGAAACAATGAGTTTGTGTCCTTTGTAGGGACATGGATGAACCTGGAAACCATCATTCTCAGCAAACTGACACAAGAACAGAAAATCAAACACCACATGTTCTCACTCATAGGTGGGTGTTGAACAATGAGAACACATGGACACAGGGAGGGAGCATCACACACCAGAGTCTGTCGAGGGGAAATGGGGAGGGACAGCAGGGGGTAGGGAGTTGGGGAGAGATAGCATGGGGAGAAATGCCAGATATAGGTGAAGGGGAGGAAGGCAACAAATCACACTGCCACGTGTGTACCTATGCAACAATCTTGCATGTTCTTCACATGTACCCCAAAACCTAAAATGCAGTAAGAAAAAAGAATGTAGTTAAGTGCAAAAAAAAAAAAAAAAAGAAAATCTTGTGCTCTACTAAACACATACTTAAGAGAATAAAAAACACATACAGAGTAGAAGAAAATCTTTGCAAAATACATATACAGTTAAGAACTAGTATAAAAAATATACCAAGATATCTTAAAACTCAACAATAAAAAACCAAACAACCCAATTCAAAATGGGGAAAATATAGGTACACATACCTCACCAAACAAGATATATAGGTAATAAATAAGCATATAAAAAGATGTTCAATGACATATGTCTTTAGGGAATTGCAAATAGAAACAACAATAAGACAACCACTATAAACTTATTACAATGGCTAAAATTCAAAACACTGCCAAATTCTGGATATGAAGTGACAGAAACTTTCATTCAGTGCTGGTAGGAAGGGAAAGTGGTACAGCTACCTTGAAAAATATTGTGGTGATTTCTTAGAAAACTATACATACTTCTATCATACAAATCAGCAACTGAACTCCCAAACTACATAAAAATTATATCCACACAAAAATTTGTACACAAATATTTGTACTAGTTTTATTCATAATTGCCAAAACTTGAAAGTTTTAGCAATTTTCTGCTGCTTATACATAATACCTAAAATTGGGTAATTTGTAAGAAAAGAAATTTATTTTTTACAATTATAGAGTCTGAGAAGTCAAAGGCAATGGGCCACATCTGGTGAGGGTCTTCTTGCTGATGTGGACTCTGCAGAGTTCCAAAACAATGCAGGGCATCACATGGTGAGAAAGCTGAGCAGGGTAGCTCTGCTCTCTCCTTCTCCTGTTATAAAGTTACCAGTCTCACTCCCATAATAACCCATTTATCCATTAATCTATGGATGGATTAATTCATTCATGAGGGCAGAGCACTCATGACCTAATCATCTCTTAAAGCCTCCCTGACCCTAGTACTGCCACATTGGGAATTAAATTTCAACATAAGTTTTGGAGGTGACCAATATTCAAATCATAGCACAGACAAAATACTCTTCAATGGATGAATAAGTAACCAAATTGTGGTACATCTATACAATGAGGTTATATTCAATGATAAAAAAAAATTAGGCCACAAAAGCATGGAGAAAGCATAAATGCATATTACTAAGTTAAAGAAGCCAATCTGAAAGGGTTATATATGACATGATTCCAAGTATAGCACATGCTATGGAGAGAGCAACATGTTCAATGATTGAAGTTTCTGGGGAGGAAGGGAGGGGTGAATAGGTAGAACACAGATGATCTTTAGGACTATTCTGTATGATAGTGTAAAAATGAACACATGCAATACATTTGTCAAAAGTCCTAGAAGTGTAGAACACAAAGAGAAACCTTAATATAATCTATGAAGGTAATAATCATGTATCAGTATTGGCTCATCAACTGTAATAAGTGTACCATCCTAATGCAAATGTTAATAATGGATGAGGGGAGTGTGTGGGGGGTATATGGAAATTATCTGCACTCTCTGCTCCCTTTTCTGTAAGTCTAAAACTCTTCTAAAAATCTCTATTAATTTTTAATTACACTTTAAGTTCTCGGGCACATGTGCAGATTGTGCAGGATTGTTACATAGGTATACACATGCCGTGGTGGTTTGCTGCATCCATCCCCCCATCACCTGTATTAGGTATTTCTCCTAATATTATCCTTCTCCAATCCCCCAACCTGCTATCCCTCCGCTCGCACCCCACCCCCCAACAGGCCTTGGTGTGTGATATTCCCCTCCCTGTGTCCATGTGTTCCCATTGTTCAACACCCACTTATGAGTGAGAACATGCAGTGTTTGGTTTTCTGTTCCTGTGTTAGTTTGCTGAGAATGATGGCTTCCAGATTCATCCAAGTCCCTACAAAGGACACGAACTCATCCTTTTTTATGGCTGCATAGTATTATTCCATCGTGTCTATGTGCCACATTTTCTTTATCCAGTCTATCATTGATGGGCACTTGGGTTGGTTCCAAGTCTTTGCTGTTGTAAACAGTGCAGCAATGAACATATGTGTGCATGTATCTTTATAATGGAATGATGTATAATGCTAATTTTAAGATTTAAAAATAATTTTCTTCAATACAATATCTGTCTTTGAGATATTTGGTGTTGGTCAAATAAACTTGCACACATTCCACAAATTATGAGTGCCTGCTATATTCCTGGCACCAATCTGTTTCTAGACTTCTTCATCTAGAAAATGGGAATTATAATGGCAACTATCTCATAAATGATGAGAAGCAGTTTAGAAAATTTGAGTTCTTCGTGTCTACTGTGTTTACTTCAGTTACAGTTCTCCTGATAATAACCTAGTAATTAGGTTTATCTCTATATTTTCATTAATCTGAGAAGTCATTGCTATACACAACAGAGCCTCTGTCATACGTGACCTTAGAATTTGGTAGAAAGCCTAGAACCTGGTGCCCAGCAGGTGCTCAATAAATATTTATTGTATGAATGTAGATGATTCCTAATCTGATCATTGCCCAATAAAACATAGCTATTACTTTATGAGCTATTAATTGGAAAAATTCATGATAAATTAATGAATACAGGTTATTGCTGTTCTCAGATTATCTTTACTTAGATAATGTTTTTGTAGTTAATCATTGCTGTTTTTAGGAACTTCTAGTACCAGGACATTCTGGACTTCTTAATGAATAATTTCATAATGTTCACAGGGAAATATGTTACCCTTAGCCCCTAAGCTGACCTCACAGTTGGACTTTATTTGGTAATACTCTGAAAATGTATCAAATACAAAATGACTGGTTTTTAATGTAGGTCTCAAACTGTTTTTTAATTTTATTTTTGATTGACACAAGAAAATTGTATATATTTTGGGGGTATGATGTGATGCTTTGATACACATGTACATTGCGTAAGGATAAAATCAGAGTAATTAGTATATCCATCACCTCAAATACTTGTCATTTCTTTGTGATGCAAACATTTGCCCAAATCCTCTCTTCTAGCTATTTTGAAGTATACGAGACACTATTGTTGACTACAGTCACCCTGTTGTCCAATATAACACCAGAATTTATTCCATCTAACTGTAACTTTGTATTAATTGGTTTTTTGTTTTCATTTTGTACCTGTTTCACCAGAGAAAGGCCTCAAAGTATGTACCTGACAATTGTTGTCCTTTATAGGGAAAAGATTTATTTCATTTAGGCTTACACTGACAGAATTAAGGATGTGACCTCAAAGATGAAAGTAGGTATCATGCACAAGTAAACAACCTCACATTAACACAGAAGAGGCAGCTCTCTTGTTTTTGTTTTACTGACTGGGATACTCCTCTATTTCTCTGATCCACTTCCTCTGTGCCCCTCTGTAGGACTCCCTCTGTACACTGCACAGATTTACATTTCAGAAACTACAATTCCTTTTTAAAGTCCCTTTTCACGGATGTGTTTTATCTCCAAGAAAAGATCATTAAATCCCTGATTATGAAAGGCTGTGTTTCATTGATCATTGTATGTTCAGGGTACAGATTACTTCTGGAAATATGGTGGGCATGATGGAGTGTTTGATGTTTTAATAAATTAATATATTGTAGACTGCAGACAGGAAAAATACTCCATTTTGATATAATGGATACTACTTTTATACCAATGTTTATGTGGCTTTAAAAACACCTGTAGATTTTAAATGTATACAACTTAATGTGTTAAGAGACAAGTATACACCCATGAAATGATCAAAACTTTATCACTGTCAATGCCATAATCTTATCATTCACCTCTGGAAGATTCCTCCTGCCCCCTTTGCTTTTTTTTCCTTTTCTTCGTAAGAACATTTAATGAAGATTTACCCTCTTAGTAAACTTGAATATAAAATCACAGGCCATGTACTATATATTAGGCCTAGAGATCTTATTTATTACACATAACTGAAACTTTGTACCCTTTAACCAACCATCCCCCCATTTCTACCTTCCCTCGGCCCATGGACACTACCATTCTACTTACTATCTGCTTCTATATGTCTGACAATTTTAGATTCCACATACGGTAAAACTGAGATCATGAAGTATTTGTCTTTCTGTGATCTGACTTATTTCACTTAGCCTAATGTCCTCCAGGTACATCTATGTTGTCACAAACAGCAGGATTTCCTTCTTTTATAAGGCTGAATAGTATTTCATCAACAGACACTGAGGTTATTTCCACATCTGGCCTGTGAATAATGTTGCAATAAACATGGGAATATAGTCATGTCTTTGGAGATCCAGATTTCAATTCCTGTGATTTCTATTCCTATCCAGTTTTTTTAACACCATGATTCAAAGAGACCATCTTTCCACATTGTGTGATATTGGCACAAGATACATTTTTTTAGCTATTATGTTCCATTGTTCTGTATGTCGACTTCTATGCCTGTACCATACTGTTTTGATTACTGTAGCTTTGTAACACATTATGGAATCAGGATACTAGCAGCTGTCTACTTGCTCAAAATTGCTTGGCTATTTAAGGTCTTTTGTGGTTCCAATTGAATTTGAGAATTGTTTATTCTGTACAAAAATGCCACTGAGATTTTGATAAAGATTTCATTGAATCTGTATATATCTTTGGGAAGTATGTACATTTAATAATATCAATTTATCCAATACATGAACATGAGATGTGTTTCCATTTATTTCTGCTTTTTAAAATTTTTTGTCAGTGTTTTATAGTTCTGGGTGTACAATTCTTTTACCTCCTTACATTTATTTCTAAGTATTTTGTCATGCAACTGTGAATCAAAGCATTTTTTGAAATTTGCTTTTCAGATAGGTCATTCGTAGTTTATATAAATGCAACCATGGATTTTGGGATCTGTGAGTGTTCTGAAACCAATTTCTCATGAATACTGAGGAATGACTGTATTATGTTGAATAGGAGAGCCAAGAATGGGCATCTTCTCTTGTTCTTCATCTTAGGAGTAAATCTTTCAGCTTTTCATCATTGAGCATCATGCTAATTTGTGAGTTTTCCCTATATCACCTTTATTATGTTGACATAAGTTCTTCCTACACCTAATTTGTTGAAAATAGCACATAGAGGTGTTGAGTGTTGTCAAATTTTTTTAAATCTATTGAGATGACCATGTAATTTTCATCTTTCATTCTACTCATGTGGTTTATCACATTGAATAATTTGCATATGTGGAAACATTCTTGTATCACAGGTATAACTCCTACTTGGTTATGGTATATGATTATTTTAATGCATTTTTTATTTGGCTTGCTAATAATATTTTGAGGCTTTTTGCATATATATTCATTAGGGATATTACTCTGCAGTTTTCTTTTCTTCTGGTGTCTGCCTCTGGCTTTGGTATCAGAGTGATGCTTGCCTCATAGAAAAAGGTTGTAAGTATTCCCTATTCTTCTGTTGTTTAAAAAGACTTTCAGAAAGATTGGTATTAATGTTTCAAATTTTTAAATGTTTCCCCAGAACCTAAAGTACAATTAAAAAAATTTTTTTTTTTTAATGTTTCACAGAATTTATCTGTGAAGCCATGTGGTCCTGGATTTTTCTTTGTTGGGACATTTTTTATTATTCTTTTAATGTCATTATTTGTTTTTTGGTATGTTTGGGCTTTCTATTTTTTATTGATGCAGTCTCGGTAGGTTCTATGTTTGTAGGAATTTCTCAATTTCTTCTGAGTTATCCAATTTACTAGCATTTAATTGTTCATAATAATTCCTATAACTCTCCCTTCTTTCATTTCTGATTGTATTATTTGAATGTTTTCTTTTTTTGTTATTAGTGTAGCTATGGGCCTGCTCATTTTATTGATCTTTTCAAAAAAACAACTCTTTGGTTTTTAAAATTGTATTAAATTGTTTTTCTGTTCTCTATTTATTTACTTTCACTATAACCTTCATTATTACTTCCTTCTGCTATCTTTGACTTTAGTTTGTTCTTCTTTATCAAGTTCCTCCAGGGAGAAAGTTAGTTTGCAGGAGATCTTTCCTCTTTTTTCTTCTTTTAATAAACCATTTATTGTTATAAACTTCCTTCTTAGTACTGACTTGGCTGCATCTTATATTTTGCTGTGCTGTGTTTTGGTTTTATTTGTCTCAATATATTTTCTAATTTCATCTTCAATTTCTTATTTGATCTAATCATTGTTTTAAAGTGTGTTATTTAATTTCCATGAATTTGTGAATTTTTTTTATTTTTTTTATTGCATTTTAGGTTTTGGGGTACATGTGAAGAACATACAATATTGTTGCATAGGTACACACGTGGCAGTGTAATTTGTTGCCTTCCTCCCCTTCACCTATAGCTGGCATTTCTCCCCATGCTATCTCCCCACAACTCCCCACCCCCCACTGTCCCTCCCCC
>PVKP010043720.1:0-17171 GCA_004027715.1 Plecturocebus donacophilus
GTGTGGGATATTCTACTCCCTGTGTCCATGGACTACTTTCGGTTAATTGATTAATTCAAACCAAAAATAAGATTACACTTATCATATATTTATTTGACAACATTATAGTAAGCTCCAGAGAGGATACAAAGCTGAATAGGTAAAATATCTATTAAGTGCAATAATTAAGTACCAGTATAAGAAGCCAAAAATATGGGCATAGTAAGTTCATAATATGATAAAACAAATCAATAGTAATAACCATAACTGATATAACTTACAGAGCTATAACTTAACTGTTTCTGAGATAAGTTATAGTGATATAACAACTGTTTTGACTGAAAACTGAGATCAACTTTGGAAAATTCTTGCTCAGGACAATAAGACTGAAAAGCATTCAGTTTCTTTGTTCTTTACTTCAGGAAATTTTGATACACAATTTCTCTCTGAAAACAATTTATTCATTTGGGCAAATAATTGGCTCATCAACACAATAGTGTGCTTACTTGGACAAAAAGCTCAATAGTCAGAATAAATGTTTTCTAATCAAACTTTGTCATCTTTTCATGCCAATCAATTCTAACCTATTGTGTTATGAACTTTGCCAACCAGTCCCCTCCCTGGGATGAGCTAGGGTTAAATCAATTGAACCCAAACTCCAAAAACCCATTAGTATGTTTTCCTGGATTCCACATTTTTAATTACTACTAAGACCCTGCCAAAATGTAGTTCTTTTATGATGCTGTAAGTTTTACATATTCAGCATTGCTTGATTAATAACTTAGGTAGTTTTTTTTTGTTTGTTTGTTTTTGTTTTTTTCCTAACTTAACTACTCCGTAGTCAATAGTAGGCAGCCCTGGAAGTCTTGCCAAGATGGTTATCAAGTCTTAAGGCTCTCTCAGAAAATTACATTACCTGCAGCTCTCTGAATCTCTTGCTTAGAATGTTACTCTGACTGTAATAGTGAGGTAGGTTCCACTTTGGGTCTGAATACAATGCAGAGGTAACTTTGTCTTCTAAAAATAAAAGAAATATTTTAAAAGAAATCTTTTGCTTAGCCCATCAGTTTTTAAAACTCTTTCTTTAGCTTTAGGTCAGTAAAAACCTGTCCTTTTACTTAAGGCATCATTTCTTTTTTTTTGTCTCTTAGATTGTCCTTTCAAATTTCTGTTTTGAGTTTATAAGAGGAATTTCGTAGACAAGAAAATAAACCTAAATTACAGTAAATCTGTCCCTTAATTGAGTTCAAAGGGCCAACAAGTCCCACAAGTCTTGTCAGATTGACATCTTTACACAACAAGCTTTGCCTTCGGTCAACCATCTTCCTAAATGGCAAAGTTAAAGTAGCCAGCTGGGGATACTTTTGATATGAATGCAATTGTTCTTTTGAGAGATATCTTAGAACAAGAAATTGGTAACATGTAAAACATCATATGCTTTGACTTTAAAATATTTTATGAGGAAATGTGAAAAACTGAAATTAGAAAATTGTTCTGTAGAGGGAAATTTGACAAGGGAAAACAAAAAAGGAAATAAATTGCAATACCCTATTCTTTTAGATGTTGTAATGGTTAATTTTATGTTTCAACTTGGCTGGGCTAGAGTGCCCAAATGTGTTCAAACATTATTCTGGATTTTTAGTGAGAATGTTTTTGAAAGAGATTAACATTTAAATGTGTAGCCTTTGGGTAAAATGGACATCCATAGCATGGGTAAGCATCATTCCGTAAGTCAAAGTCTGAAGAGAACAAAAAGACTGACCTAGGTAGAGCAAGAATGAATTCCATAGCAGACAACCTTCACATTTGAACTGCAACATTCCCTCTCTGGTGGTTCTCCAGCCTGTTGGTCATTCTGCAGATTTTGGACTTGACTGCCTCCATAATCATATGAGTCAATTTCTTAAAACACATCTTTCATTCATATATAAAAATCCTATTTGCTCTGTTTCTCTGTGGAATCCAAACTTATACAGATTAATCCTCACAATATAAAATTGTCCTATACTAGTTAAGAACCTAGAAGACTAAAATAATGTGGATAAATAATGAACTCTGAAATGGAGCCACACACTTAACTCAGGTTTCTTTTAAATTCCTCAGAAGAAAGTTCTGTAAACATTAAAGAATGATCTATGAAAATGTTTTGCTAATAACACGTTGCTATAATATTAACCTTAAATCCTGCCACTATTACCCCAGCTCACCCTTGGAAAGAAAAATTTCCCAGGGGTAGAAATTTGTATAACAAACTTCAAACATAACCATACTTCAGCCAATACATCTCATTAATGTACTTCTAACCAAAGAACGTTTGTTTCTCTTGTGAAACCATACCTGCCAACTACTAAGATGTCCTAAATGAAACTACCTTTTAACTGCTCTCCTGAAGTATTCTTCCTTGAGATAAGTAATTTGAATAGCAACCTACTATTTTCCTTCTATCTAAGTTGAAGCTCTAATTGAATATGTCCAGAAGTTCTTGGTCTTCTTATGTTCCAAATATTCTGTTGATATTGACAGACTTATTGGTATAGAATATATTAAAGTTTAGATTGTCTCACATATATATCTTCCCAACTTGTACATTTTCCTCCAAAACATGTCAGTAAAGAACCAAAACCAACCACTAAAAGCCTGGAACAAAGCCTCATAATACTTGTACCCATCTTTGTAATATTTATCCTCTTAGTCACAAAGCACAATAGAAAAGGATATCAAATTACTCAATACTCCTGGACCATAAAAAGAAAAGTCATCTTCTGCTTTACATGATACTGAACTCAAGTGTTATTTTACCTTCAATGCCACTTAAGCCTAAATATTTTGCCATTGTGTATTTGCACTCTGCTTTTACTTTTTTAATGCTCTCCTCATTAAGGTTCTTAAACACTTAATGGCCTTTAATTAGGAAGATCTAACATATACCTACTGCATTATGCCTCAGAAATTTTATTAAGATACCACTACTTGTCAAACACCCTTAACCAAAATATTAAGTATCTTAAATTTCCCTGTTAATTTTTTTGTATCTAATACCTGCATCACCACTTATTTTGGCTTATTGGGGAAGTGACATCTAAGATTTATTTCATGTATTTACCTAGTTTAAAACGTCAAAATATAACAGATGTTGGTGAAGATGCAAAGGAAAAAAATGCTATACACAATTGGTGGGAATATAAATTAGTACAACCTCTATGGAAAACAGTATGAAGATTTCTCAAATAACTAAAAATAGAACTATCATTTGATCCAGCAATTTCATTATTATCTACCCAAAAGAAAAAAACAGTCATTATATAAACAAGATACCCACCTTTATATGTTTATCACAGAACTAGTCAGGATAGCAAAGACAATGAATCAACCTGTCTATCAACAGATAAATGGATAAAGTATATATACCACATTTACTTTATCCATTTATATGGATACAAACAAACATACACACACACACACAAAGGAATATATGGGATTATATATTTACATAAACGTGGTATATATAAAGTAAATTATATATTTATATAAATGCAGTATATATAAAGGATTATATATGTATATAAATTCAGTATAAAGTAAATGCAGTGCGTGTGTGTGTGTGTGTGTGTGTGTGTATATATATATATATACACACATACACAAATGCACACAAAGAAATATATGGGATTACATATTTATATAAATGTGGTATATATAAAGTAAATGTGGTGTATATAGATACATACACAAACAATATGTTCATCCCATACATTCTTGTGTGTGTATGTGTGTATGTATGTTTGTGTGTGTGTGTGTGTGTGTGTGTGTATATATACTTTAGATATACTGCATTTACTTTGTATAAATAAAAATCTATAAAAATTTTACTTTATATACATGTGGTATATCTAAAACAAATGTGGTGTGTGTGTATATATATATTTATATATATATATAAAGTAAATGCATTATATATAAAGTAAATGTGGTGTATATATATATACACACACAAAAACACACATAAACACACACACAAAGGAATATATGGGATGAAAATGCAGTATATAAATATACAGACACACACACATATATATATATATACACACACAGACAAAGAAATATATGGAATGAAATCATGCCTTTTGCAGAAACATGGATAGGCATGGAGACCATTATCATGACTTATTGTTTCTAGTGAAACATTCTAGAAACACTAAATCAAATACTGCATGTTCTCACCTATAAGTGGAAGCTAAATAATGTGACACATGCCATAGAGTGTGGAATAATAGACACTGGAGACTTGGAAGTGTACAATGGTGGGAGGGAAGTGCAGAATGATAAATTAGTGGATGCAATTTACATTATTTGGATGATGATTACAAAAAAGTCTCCAATTCACCATTAAACAATACATCTGTGTAACAAAACCATTCTTATACCCCTTAAATTTATACATTTTTTTCTTTAAAAAATGGTAATGCTTTTAAGGAAAAGTTATAAATTTGTGGAAGCAAAGGATATGACTTACCCTAGGACATAATATATCACAAGAGTGCAAACATTTCACTTCAAATAGACATTAATTTTTTTCCAACCTGGTCATCAGGAGATAATTACGGGATTCACTGGTGTCACTACAAACAATGGGTTCATCACTTTTCTGAAATCACTATGAATATGCATAATTTAATCAAGGTTTGAATGGGTTAACTCCTAAGCAAGAGCTAACATTTTACAATTTAAAATTAGGAGCCATGCACAGTGGCTTACACCTGTAATCTCAGCACTTCCATCTCTCTAAAAAAAGAAAAAATTAAGTCATCAATATCATCTCATTCATCTATGAGCAAATGGTCTGGACAAGCCTTCATGGGAACTATCAGACACCAGGAGTTTATTATAACATATCTCTTTACCTCTGACAAAAGTCTATTCACCCTGTTTCAGCTCAATAACAGCTTATGCTCAAGTAATGAAACCCCCTATGGATTTGAATTCAGATTTTCTTTTAAATTTAATGCTTCCTAATGCTAAAACTCTTTGTTGCTCATTTAAAATACTCAGCAAGTAGGGTTGTAAACAAATAGGTCTATTACCAAGTAAGTTTATCTCCTATAAAATTCTATTACTCCCTCACATATTTGCAAGCATCAGTATCATTCTTTAAATCATGGTACTTTATTTTCATAATCAGCAAAGGGAGATGCAAATGACTGACTAGACTCTTCTAAGAAACATCAGTACCATAACATATTTATTTGAAAATCCTTATAGAAAATGTAGATATTACTTGTTAATGGGTCTTGTTTTAAGAATAGAACAATAAATTATCAGAATATGTCAAAACAGAATTCAACCTACTCATAGTATATGACCTCTTACTAGAGACCAAATCAGCTCAGATGACAGAAAACAGTCCACACTCCTGATCTTGAGAAGTGGCTAGAGATAACAGAGCTAATGTTTATTGTGACAGAATACACATTCTGCATATGTCATTTTGAAATGCTTTGGAAACAGCATTAATTCTTGATATCACCAGGAATTCCAGTTCAGAATGTCCAATAGATTAAAGTACCCTTTATTCACTGATGCTTTTGAAGTATATAGTCATTATAAAATTAGAAGTCGGCACAAAAAAGGATTACTTGAAGGCAAAGGGAAGGGTTTTAGTAATCATTGTGAAAGACAGGAGCTTTAATTAAGATCTTGGCCCCTTGACATTGCAAAAGGCCATTTTTTAAAAAAAAAAGAAGTTCAAAGAAGCCTTTATGGAATGCCAGTGACTGGATACCATAATTTAAAAAAAAACAACTATTGGGAGAAATCTGCTTATATATTAATTTACAAAAAAAATCTTCATCACTTTCAGGTCCACCATTTTCTATCCTTCCAAAAAACTTGCAAAAATTTTATACTACGTTTTTCACCACAGTAAGAACACAACAAGGATATTATATGCAATCAATACTGGAGTGGGAGGGCTTTACTAAAATAGCTGATGGACCTCTGCTTTGCATCTCACCTATCATTTCACCGTAGTTCTAGTAAACCCACTAAGATGAAATATGTACAAGAGATCCAGCCTTAGGGTCCCTTCGAATACATTCAACTGAGTAACATAAAGTACTCCCTGCAATAAATTTTAAGAATGTTTTGGTCATTGTTTGCTTATTTCTATGACAGATTGAAGCTTTTGCTTGAGGGAGGGCCCCTGATTTACTGTTAGCAAAAATATTGAATCATGTCCAGTCTGGGGATTTCTAATCTATCTAGCCAGTGAAAAGAGAACCAATTTGGAGTGACTGAAATTACATATAAATACAAAGCCTTGCTAATTACCCAGAAATCTCACTGTTCGAATTATACTCAATTTTCAGTACAGTTAGGAAGAGCAAACATAATCTGAAGCTAAAATTTACAAAGCACTTAAACCTTGATCTTAGATGGCCTAAAATATTATCATTGATTTTAATATCATAGAAATACATTTTTTGTGCTGCATATACTCTTACTATCACCTTATGATTTAGTAAAAGGCCAACTCACTCACCTAGCGTTATCATGCTGATCATAGGCTCTGACTTATTGCAATTTGGCAACACATATACTTCAAAGGACCTGTGCAAAACACTCATTCTTATTATCAGAAGGTACAGATGGCCCTTCCTCAACACCGTTTTAAACAGCTCTTGTATGACCTAAATCCTGAAGATCTGATATTCTGGAAGAAAATTCTGAGGACAGCCTATCAAATCCTTTGAATAGGACACATAAGTATATGAGCAAAACTCCAAGAGGCTGGTCTTTGGAATCACAATTACCAGTTTAGGAGACACAGCCAATCTCTTGTCAGTGGAAGGATGTTCTTCCTAGAGACTTTAAACTGAGAATATTTAGAGTTTCTCCAGAAGCAGCCACCTTTAGGCTCATGTAAAAGACTATGTAAAAATTCTGCCCAATACCCAGAAAATAGGATCCAGAGTATTATGTACAGAAACAGCAGAGTATTATGCCTTAATGTATGTTAATGGTCTTCATTTTTATAACTATTTTCTCTTCTTTTTGTTAACTTATATTTCTGACTTGCAAGGAACACTAGTTAGTTCTTAACTATGATGCCTTTAAGCCCTTTTACTAAATATTGCTTGCTTCTTATTAGGTTACTTCTCGATATAAATCCAATATCTAGCTACAATGTGCTTATGATTTGGCTGAAATCTAAAATCAGATCATCTGTTGGGTCTGTGTGTATGTATGTATGTATATATATATTCCTCTGGGCATGACCCAGATCTATTCTAATGGAACGAACACATTGTTTCAAATTTAATTTTCTTAACCAGTAAACACCCTTGTTAGAAGGTGTATATCACAAAAAGACAAATAGCTAAAAACTTTCCCTTCACATGTAACCTAGGGAAAAATCTAGGAATCTTTTAGAGGAATTTGTCTTTGTAATTAAACTGAGGGAATGTGTTCTCTTTCTGGGTCCACAAGAGGGCGTAGTTTTAGGGGCAAGCACTTCCCAGCACCATGCCCACCTACCATGCCTCTCCATCCAGGAGATTCAATGATTTCTGTTTTAACTTTTGCTGGCGTAGGAAAGGGTCAAAAGTCAATCACTCCGGTGTAAGATTAAGGGAACTCTTTTTATTGGACAGGGGCCTTGGAGAAGGTGGGAATTCCTCCCAGGTTGAAAGTCCCCTTCTTCGACACCCCTTTGGGACTCCATGTTTGGACCCCCTTCCATAAACACTCCCTTCGTGGAAGTCTTTCTCTCTCCTGGATTTCCCCTCTGGGGTCCCCTTTCACACTCTTCATGGAAGTTTCTCTCTTCCTCTCCTTTTTCTCTTTCTCTACCTAAATAAATAACTTTCTGTAAACACTGTTTTGGGGTCCAGTATTTACGAGCACACTACACCGTGGTCTCCTATCTCACTCTTAAGAGAGTGAGAGACCAAGAACCTGGAGAAACATCCTCTCAGGAGAGCTAAGGGCTTCCGTGAACCCCAACATTACAAAACTTTCATAAATATAGAGCTTGCTAGGATGCTGTGATACACTCCTGTAATCCTAGAATTGTGGGAGGCCGATGAGGGTAGGTTACCTGCATTCAGGAGCTGGAGACCAGCTGGTGAAACCTCGTCTCCACAAAAGTTAGTCAGGCAGGGTGGAGCATGCCTGTGGTCCCAGCTACTCAGGAGGTTGAGTTAGGAGGATGGCTTGAGCCCAGGAGGCAGAGGTTGTGGTGAGCTGAGATCAGGCCACTGCACTCCAGCCTGGGTGACACAGCCTGTCTCAAAATAAACAAATGAATAAAGAACTTGTTAAGAAACTATGGAAAATACTGGGCATATATTAAAACCATCTCATTTTTATAGACTAAAAGGAATGCTCACTATTTAGGTGAATTCTAGGTTTCAAATCCCTAGTTGATGATGCCTTACTTTCCGCTTTTGTTGAATGACATTGAGAACATACAAGTTAGCTGCCTTTAATGGCCCTTTGCTAAAAAAACAGATAATTAGGTAGCATCCAGCAAACTGGTATTTGATTTTAAGCACCCAGATCTATATGTTCTTACAGGCAAACTGGATAAAGACTTAACTTGGAAGACTAATGCTAGCTTTGCTGGTAGTTTTATATTCAAATAAATCCAGGGTTCATTTTTATATGTTAATTTCTCCTCTCTCAATAAGCAGCAAAAAAGAAGAGAGATCACTCAATAACTTAATTCATGAAGATAAAATTCAGTCCTTGACTTGTGACCCCAAATTTAAACCAACAAAAAAGAATTCTGGACTGTCTTCAAGTCTACATTTTACACTTTACAAGAGGACCAGAAAGTGGGAAAATTTATCCTTCTGTGACTCAGATAATGACTAGGAAAGCCCCAGAAAACAATTATTGAGGCCAGACAATAAGCCATAGAAGTTCATCAATTAGAACAAATAGCTGTCCAAAACAAAACAGCCCTTTATCTAACTTGAGTTTTGAGAAAGAGTATGTGCCATCTTAGGGGATGAATCAAGTACTTACATCCTTAGAACTGTCTGTGATCTCGATAACATGATAAAAATCCATGAAAACAAATAAACAAATTAGGCCATTTAGCTGACATCTAAATCTGGTTCTGTGTTCTGTTAATATTGGAATACATTCTGTTCTGCTGGTAAATTTTTACTTTAATTATGTTGATGCCAATGGGCTCAATCCTCAGTCTCTGTCCATTGTCACTATCCAATCCTAAATAAATTCTATCAGAATCTGATAGAATCAGAATCAGAATTGTTACTACCCAATCCTAAGTAAATCCTATGAGAATCTAGATAGACAGGGATGCAGATTTGAGAATATCTATATCAACATAACTACTTACTCCAGGAAGTTCTTGCATCAGAGGCAAGCTTGCACATCATCAATAACTTTACCATTTCTTTTTAAAAATTATTGGAAACCATTTTTCGTGCAGTCTTCTCATCTAGACAATCAAGTTTCTCATTAAAATGATTAGTTTGCATTTCAGTATAAACAGTTTACTTAAAATCACCAAATCAGCTTTTTAAAACTTACCACAGAACCCTTATCCTAAAATACTGTCATATATCTTGTCAAAAACAAACCAGTTTCTCGCTTTTAAACCACTTGATTCAGACCCCAATCCTACAAATAACCTTAACTATTTTCTCTCTTTTATCATAGTACTAAAATATCTCAAGATGGTGTTCTCACTTGCTTCAGCAAGTTAAATAAACAGATTTTCCAATCAATGGGATTCTCCAGTAGTTTACATGAGGAAGTCAGTATCAACAATAAAGACAGAAAAGCTGAAGACCAACTGGTGAAATCTCATCTCTACAAAAGTTAACCAGGTGGGGTGCAGTGTGCCTGTGGTCCCAGCTACTCAGGAGGCTGAGGCAGGAGAATGGCTTGAGTCCAGGAGAACTTTGGTCATGTGTCTGAGCCTTTCTAATAGACTGGATGGGAGATAATGAAATAGAGGTATCAGTAAAAAGATGATTATAGATAAAGAAGATGAAGAAAAAAATCAGGAAAACAATGTAACCTTCTGGGGACAACATATTGCTGAATAAGGGTAAAGTGAAGTAAGAGAGAATAGTAATAGTAATAAATTTTAAAAAAATCTCTACAGAGGAAAAGCTAGTGCAATGACGAAGTAGCAGATTTGAATGCCAAACATGTGTTTAGTGCTATAGAAACACACCCAGAATTTGTTTAAGAAAAAAAAAATGGGACCACTGTGATTTGAGCCTAGAGTTGTGTTTGGGAAAGATAAAGTGTCCAGAGCAGAGGAAAGGGTCAGAGAAACAAAAGCAGAGCTTTAAGATGGGAAACATGTTGTCTTAGCACAGGGGAGCAATAATGGAGGTCTACTGTGGAGCAGCAGTGCATGGAAGACAAAGGAAAGATTCAAGCCACCCTGTTCTTGAATAAGAATATAATTGGAATTATATTGTAATTATATTCTTGGAATTATATTGTACAAGAATATAATTGGAATCTGACATACAATTTCTGAGCCTAGGCGATCTTTTTCAGATTTTTAAATTTCCATTTTCCCAACTATTTCTCTACCACTTTTACTTGATTTACATTCTCCCTCACATTTTAAGCTTTCTTTTAGAGATGAAAAAGGTCATAGCTTTCATATCTATTATACTCTAAGCAGTCATATAAACATTAAAATGTAGAGACTATTAATATTTAACTAATCAAATTATACATTTAGTAGTTAAATATATAAGAGAATAAATCAAAATATATTCCTACACCTTTCTTTTTGCATTTTAGTGCTCATGTCCTTTTCTTAGTCAGCTTCCCAGTGAGAAGGGCTTCAGAATAGAAGGAAGTTATAGGATCGCTAGACCAGAAATTTAAGCACAAAAAGAGTAAATACTCAGTCTCTCACTTCCCAAATAGCAGAGAAGAAATTTGAAAGTCAGATTTCATTGGGAAATAAAGAGTTTTCAAATTTTTATATCCATTCCGGCCAACTGCACACTAGAGTTTTATGATTTGTCTAGGGAAGAATAAAAATACACAACCATAAAGAAATGAAAAAGACAAATTCGAACTCTTACTATCTTGGAGAATTGCAGAAAAAGGAGAAAGGCCAGGGCATGAAACCTCTAATGATAGAGCAACTAATGGTAAATCTGGCTATAAACTTTTAGGAGAAATTCCAAAAAGATTCATTTCCAACAGCATATGGGCAAATATTCAGTGATTTTGGCAAGTGAAAGCAGTTTAGGTGACCTTAATTCCTCATGGTCACTTTATGGGGTGCAGGGAACCCACATTTCACAATAATCCTAAGGGAATATGCCCCATGTGCTCTGAGGGGACATGAAGAGAGATAATTGTAGTCATGGTGAAGAGACTGCACTTCTTTCTCTTCCTATGGGGGAACAAGAACAGAGGCAAGTGCCTAAGATCCCAGAGGCTATCATTGAATGAAATGATACTGATTCCTGCCTAGAGCTATGCATATCATTTTGAAGCAGAAAAAGGATTCATAAAACCCAAATTTATATACTCCATTTATCCTGCTCTGCACAAGAACATATTAGATATATACCCTCGTGACAGCGAGCTAGTCATCAACTTGCTTCAGAGCAGAATCACATGGGACCAGAATTCTGAAAATACAAGAGTTTTGCATTAGCTTCATTTTAGCATAGACTAAATTATATAAAGTTACCAAAGAAAATATCAGGTTGGACTAAAGATACTGGTTAAGTCTAAGCACTACTTTGTCTTAGTTTTTTACTACACTATGGGGTGGGGATTCCTAAGAAAAAACAGATAAACAAACAGAAAATTATTTTTTTGTGGAAATGTTTCTTTATAATCTGAGAGATAGTGAAACCTCTCACATACTTTTCTACCTCTGCTCTCATATAATTCATGCTCTTGGTGGAAGGTGGCAGAGATTACCCTTAGTTTCACTATTAGAATGAACTATTGTACTAATTTGGTACACTGAAAGCAATAACTGAGCAGAAGATTCTCTTGCCCTTAGCAGGTTCCAGTAGAATTCAATGTAATTATGACTAAACTCCAAGTCTCTGGCATATTTATATCTTTCTGAAAAGTAGATATAGTGATGTTCCTGCCCTTGTAGAATTATCTATTTCAGGAATCTGTCCTTTAAAGCCAGCAATCTGGGAATAAGGGAATGAAGGGAAAAGGTTACAGGATAGAATAACTGTGAATTTGAAATGCTGTTTTTATTCTACTTCCAAAGAGTAATATATCTAGAGGAATTTTATTTAAGTAACATTCTAATAAATTTCCACTGTGGGTAAGAATTTATTTGAATTTTGTTTCCTATGTCATAAAACATTTGGATACAAAGTCAAACTGTTTTCTTTCCAAATATTCTTCAACATGTCCAATTTATTCTATTTTGTGACTTTAACCAATACAAAATAAGAGAAAAAAATGATGAGAAGTTATATTTGGCACACAGAAAGGTAATTTATTTTTAAAATACTAATATATCATTCCTCTTTTTAAAAAATTGAAATTTTCAGAAGGAAAAAAGGAAAGAAGGAAAGAAGGAAGGAGAGAGAGGAAAATAAATAAGTAAATAAATATTGTTAGGTATTTTAGAGGCATCTATTGGTATGAAAATAATAAACTGAGAACACACACAGAGTTTATCATTATTTCAGTGATGTGTTTACTGCATTTCAAAATATTCTTATGTAATTGTTTTATTAGCTTTTTCTAATAGGCAATACTCTGTTAAACTCTCTCTAGATATTTAATAATGTTATATGGGCCTTCTTTGTCTCCACAAATGGTTCCAAGGTAAAATTGTATGCAGTACTGTAAAAAATATATGGAACACTCAGTTTTGAAGTATCATTTGTGATAAGTACAAAGAAGAGTTTCATAATTGCTCTAATCCTTATAATGGAATACAGCTTCCTGAAAGGAAGCCATGTTCCTTAATATGAGAGAAAAATTGAATATTGTCAAGACACCTTGCCCGAAGCCATCTTTGTTTGTGTGCTTTCTTTGTTTGTGTGCTTATCTTAAAATGCCAATTGCAAGAAACCCCAGAGATAGACCAAGTGTACTTATGGATGCTTTATTTGCCAAGAATATTGTGTTTGAAGGGAAAGATGGAATGGAAATAGTTGAATAAAACATTTGGCAGTGTTAATGAAGAAAATCTGGAAATAACGATACAATTGACATAAATATCACGAGTTCCCCATTGTATTTGGTGACTCTTAGAAAGAATCAGGTAGTGGAGAACACAGTCTCAAGGGTCAAAAGCCTGGCTCTGTGACTTTGGTAAAATCACAATACTGAATTTTTTTCTAGTGTTAAATAAGAAGTTAAAACTAGATCATTTATGAAAACCGTCAGCTCTGAGATAATATAATACAATGTATTTTTGTTTTGCGATTTAATTATGCAACTCTTGCCCCACTTTCAAAAAATGTTCAAGTGATGTGAAAGAGACTCTTTTAAAAAATGAACCTTAAGATATCAACATGAAATCTGAAAACTGGGACATAAGATGCTGATTCTTTTTATTATGATATGATTCTTTGAAAGGACTTCTTTGTGTGAAATAAAATTGCTGTTAGAGGCATTCTTTTAACGTTGACTTCATTCTTTTTGTGGAAATGTGACTTTGTGTGTGTGTGTGTGTATGCATGTGCACACACGTGTGTGTGTATGTGTGTGTGTGTGTAAAACTCACCTTGTAGTAGAAAATATTTAAGGTAGTTTGGTAAAATACAAAGCATCTCAAAAGAAAGATGCCAGCTGTGAATAAAGTGGTTCAGATTTTATTTCATCTCAAATACATTAACTGTTTTTATTTTTTTCTACTAGATAAAATTTAATGTCATTGTCAGTCTTATGGGGATAAAATATTGATTGTTCACTTTTTTTCTACAGTGACTAGATTTAGAGATTTGCAAGCAATCAAGAGATTATTAAATCCATTTTAATTCAGATAAGCACAAAGAAGGTCATCCATTTATTTGAATGCAGTGTCTTTGCTTTAACTTTAAATTTGTGAAAACATTTTTTGGAAACAATAATTTATAGTGTGCCAAAATGGATAAAATGCCATAAGTTATGGCATAGTATGTGTAATGGTAAAGAAATAAAACTCATGTACGACAGCAACATATGATGTCAATCTCTTTATTTCAAAGTCACACATTTTGTCTATATATAGAGAGAGAGATAGATAAAGGAGAATACAATCTTTTCTCTTATTGACCATAATTATCATGATAAAAGAATACAGATTCTTTTCTTTTCGATCCTAATTATTATGTGAGATATACACATATGTACATATATAACATATTCATTTATATATTCAAATTGTAACCCTTATCTGTCACAGAAGTTTCTGGTGAAAACTAGTCAAGATCTATTTACTATCAAAGATCTGAAGACCTCCTGAAATTTCTTTTAAAGTATCGGCTAAAAGTGAAGAAGAAAATGAGCAGAGAGAAGAGGTAAAGGGAAAAAATGATTCAGTATTCCCCTTGAATTGCATTTTTCCTTTGCTCACTGCAAATTTTAAGGTATAAAATCTGCACTTATGGTTTGTAACAATGATGATAAGAGATGGCATTTATTTAGTTCTGCTACTTGTTACTTCAGCCGTGCCGAATTAGAAAAGTGAAATGACTCACAACCCTTTGAGCGCAGACACGAAGAAGCAATATGGCCAACAGAGATTTGTCTTAGTAAGATTAGGCTATTACAACAAAGTACCATAGACTAATTGGGTCATAAACAATAGAAACTTATTCCTTACCCTTCTTGAAACTAGGAGTCTGTGATCAGTGTCAGCATAGTTGGGTCCTGGGTGAAGACCTTCTTTCAGGTTGCAGGCTGCCAACTCTTCATTGCACTCTCATAGCAGAAAAAGGGCAGGAGAGCTCTCTGGTGTTCCTTGGATAAGAGCACTAATCCCATTAACAACAGCTTCATCTTCATAATCTAATTACATCCCAAAGGCCTCACCACCTAATAGCATCCCACTGGGAGTTAAGTTTCACCAGATGAATTTTGTAATGATGCAAACGTTCAGCCTCTTACAGGCTTGCACTATCACATATCTATCCATCCATCATTCCCATTAATACCAATATATTATTTTACTATATATTCTGTGGTATATTTACATATTAATTTAAATAAATATTATGGTTATTACTAATGATAATGGTGAAAAAATACTTCAATTGTATATTGTCATTCAGCTGAGAAAAATTTTATTCAAAATAATCACATGGTAAAAGATAGTGCAGGTCAGACTTCATACTGACAAAATAAAACAATGGGTCCAGGCATGGTAGCTCATGTGTGTAATCCCAGCACTTTAGCAGGCTAAACCAGACAGATCACCTGAGGTTGGGGGCTCGAGATCAGCCTGACCAACATGGAAAAACCTCATCTCTACTAAAAATACAAAATTAGCCAGGCGTGGCCGTCATTGCCTGTAATCCCAGCTACTCAGGAGGCTGAGGCAGGAGAGTTAAATTGTATTTACTCTGTATCAAATTACCTTATTCATTAATAAAAACTATTCAAATTAAAAAACAAAAATTAAAACAAAACAAAAATCAGCTTTATTATTGATAATAATAGATAACCTGACCTAGTTATGATGACACAACCATAGTCAAGCCACAACCCAGAGTCAAGTCACAAATCTTCACTTTTAAATGGTGTACCTGATGAAATGGTTGCAACTGCACCGTAGAAACACACCCACCCACCCCCTCCCCACTGCACCCCTTCCACCCCCTCCCCAGGCCACCGGGCTCTGCTGCCTCACATACACTTCTTACATGGGGAGCAAGAGAAGATTGGCCTCCAGATCTAGAATCCAGAATGTACAGCTGGGGTCTGGGCCAAATATTCTCAAAAATGGAACAAGACCTAAAAATACCATCCCATTCTCTGAACAGGCAGACACAATATAAGAAAGAAATGAATCAAGCCATCTGTGCTTTGTTATTTTTTTTTCCAAGTTTTCCAAATAGGTAAGTCAGTCCTCAATCTCTGTTAGTGAGAATTTGGATAATTTGGAATTCTATTTGAAGAATTAAAAAAAAATAGAGCACAGATGGTTCTACAAAAGAAGTCCTAGTTAAACAGGATTGAGAAGGAAGAAAGGGAGAGATAAGCAGTGGTTCATCTCACTACTTTGTATTTGTAACAAGATGTTAATCTGGAAGTTTCTATTGAAATGTAAAATTCCTAAATATTAGATGTCAAAACAAGGTCTAATACAGACAACTGTCTAGATAAGTCAAAGTAAATACCCAGAACTCTAAAATGCACAAGTAGCAATGATAAATCATGGAGAAAGAATATGAAGAGATGATTTTTGAGGGAGTGAAGGAAGGTGTTCTCTTTCCCCGTCCACAAGGGGGCGTCGTTTTAAGGGCAAGAACTCCCTAGCGCCATACTCCCCTCACATCTCTCTCTATCCAGGAGATTTGATGGTTTATGTTTGAATTTCATGGGCGCAGGAAGAAACTAAGAGTCAATCACCCCGGCGGAAGTTCTAAGGAACTCCTTTCATTGGCCCAGGGTCTTAGAGAAGGTGGGGTTCCTTCCAGGTTAAAAGTCCCCTTCTTCCACACCCCTTCGGACTCCATGTTTGGGTCGAGTGTTTGTGGAAGCCCTCTTTCTCTCTCCTGGATTTTCCCTCTGGAGCCCCCTTCCACACTCTTTCATGGAAGCCTGTCTTCCTCTCCTAAACTCCATCTCTCTCTGTTCCCTTCCACTCAGTGTGGAAGCTGCTTTCCTCTCCTGGACTCCATCTTTCTGGATTCTCTCACTCAGTGTGCGAGTTAGCTGGTCCTTTCTCTCTCCTCCTGTTTCTCTCTCTCTTTAAATAAAATCACTTTCTACAACCCTTCCTGAGTCCAGCATTTACTGCGCACTGCCCTGTGGTCTCCTCACCCATTCTTGAAGAGTGATTGACCAAGAACCTGGAGAAATGTCCTCTCAGGGGAACTGAGGGGGCACCCCTGAACCCCAATATGACATTGTGGCAAGCCAGCCAGGAGAGGGCTACACCAGAAAAAGGGGTACAGCCCGAAGAGAGGTACAACCAGGAAAGGGGCACAGCCGGAGAAGAAGAATTCAAAATCGTGAGTAAAACTGGCCCCGTTGTGCCC
>PVKP010043721.1:0-17171 GCA_004027715.1 Plecturocebus donacophilus
AAAAAAAAAAAAAAAAAAAAAAGATGGTATATAAGCTCCTATACCCCATTGGGAGGTTAGGGTAACTCTGAGGTGCTCCCCTGCATGCATGTTAATAAACTTATATGCCTTTTCTTCAATTAATCTGCCTTTCATCAGTTGCTTTTTCAGTGATCCTTCAGAGGGCCAAGGGGAAGATTTCCCTTATGTTATGTAAAAGAAACTAGACACAAGCCGGTGCAGAGGCTCATGCCTATAATCCAGCACTTTGGGAGGCTGAGGTAAGCGGATCATGAGGTCAGGAGTTTGAGACCAGCCTGACCAAGATGTAGAAACACCGTCTCTACTAAAAATACACACACAAACACACACACACACACACAATAAGCCAGGAGTGGTGGCACGTGCCTGTAATCCCAGCTACTCAGGAGGCTGAGGCAGGAGAATCGCTCGAACCCAGGAGGTGGAGTTTGCAGTGAGCCGAGATAGTGTGTCTGGGTGACAGAGTGAGACTCCATCTCAAAAAGAAAAAAAGAAAGAAAGAAACTAGGCACAAAAGACCACATATATGATTACATTTATATGAAATATTCAGGTCCAGTGGCTAACATCTATAATCCCAGCACTTTAAGATGGGTGGATCTCTTAAGTTCAGGAGTTTGAGACCAGCCTGGGGAACATGGCAAAACCCCATCCCCACAAAAAATACATAAAAATTAGCCAGACTTGGTGGCGCACACCTACAGTCCCAGCTACTGGGTGAGAGGGTAGAGAGTGCCGGGGTGGGAGGATCACTAGAGGTCAGGAAGTGGAGGTTGCAGTGAGCCGTGATTGGGCCACTGTGCTCCAGCCTGGGTGACAGAGTAGACCCTGTCTCAAAAACAAAAAATTCAGAACAGGAAATTTATAGAAACATAAAATGGATAAGTACTTGTGTAACCACCCAGCTGGTTCTCCTTGCCCTATACCTAAACAGAGCAGATTTATCAAGAGAGGGAAACTGCAAAAAAGAGTTTAATTTACAAAGAGCTTGCTGAAGGAGAGACGGAAGTGTTATCATTACTCAAACCAGTCTCCTGGAAAATTTGGAGACTGGAATTTTTAAGGACAATTTGGTGGGTAGGGGGCCAGGAAGTGGAGAATGCTGATTGGCTGGGTCAGAGATGAAATCATAGGGGGTCAAAGTGGGATTTTCTTCCTGTCCTCTTACAGGGTGAGATGCAGAACGGGTTGAGCCAGATTACCAGTGTGGGTGGAAGCACCTGTTGCATCAGAATGCAGCGTGAAAAATGTCTGGAGCACTGGTCTTAGGTTTGACAATAGTGATGTTATCTTTCGTGCAACTGGGGAGGTTCCAAATCTTGTGGCCTGTCTGCATTAATCTTTTGAGAATGAGTCTCGCTGCTTTTTCGCCCAGGCTGGAGTGCAAAGGTGCAATCTTGGCTCACTGTAACCTCTGCCTCTCGGGTTCAAGCGATTCTCCTGCCTCAACTTCCCAAGTAGCTGGGATTACAGGCCCCCCGTCACCATGCCCAGCTAATTTTTGTATTTTTAGTAGAGATGGGGTTTCACCACGTTGGCCAGGCTGGTCTCCAACTCCTGACCTCAAGTGATCCGCCCGCCTCAGCCTCCCAAAGTGCTGGGATTACAGGCCTGAGCCACCATGCACCTGGACTATCTGCATTAATCTTGAGGCTAATTTGTCAGTGCTACGCAGGCAGTCTGGTCCAGGGGCTGTGTTAGGGGAAAAGGCTGTTATCATCTCTGTTTCAAAGTTAAGCTATAAGCTAAATTCCTCCCAAAGTTAGTTTGGCCTACGCCCAGGAATGAACAATGGCAGCCTGGGGGTTAGAAGCAAGATGGAGTCAGTTAGGTCGGATCTCCTTCACTGTCGTCATTTTCTCACTGCTGTAATTTTTGCAAAGGCAGTTTCAGTTGCTGGGGAGGTTGTGGGAAAAAGCAGAAGTGATTGCAAGTGGGCACCGGGTTTCTTATTAGGTTGATAAAATGTTCTAAAATGGTCTGTGGTGATGGTTGCAAAACTGAAAATATACCAAAAACCATTGAAATGTACACCTTAAATGGGCAAATCATATGACATGTGAATTATATCTCTATAAAGCTTTAAAAAAAATGTTATCACATACTGTCTGTCTATGTGGGTTTCCAGTAACTACGCTTGGGCTCCTGGAGTGGCCAGATTAGGTATGACTAAGAATTCATGGTATGGCCTTTCGTATTATCTGACTCTTTCCCTCCCTCCCTCCCTCCCTCCCTCCCTCCTTCCATCCTTCCCTTTCACCCTCCCTCCCTTCCTTCCTTCCTTCCTCTCTCCTTTCCTTCCTTCCATGAACTAGGTGCTACCCTAGGCACTGAGCATACAGATATTGACCAATATCTAATCCTGTCCTCAAAGAGTTCACAACCACATGATTGTCCTCAGCCCTCTGTAGCAAAGGAAACTTTTATTGGGACCACTTGTGTATACCCTGAGCTATGTAGAGTAAATTTAACCTTTCTAAAGTCACATAAATCTGCACTTAGTAGGGGCTCAGGTAATGGAGCTCCAGTGCTCATAAGCAAGTGAAAAACACAAGGTAGATTTAATATCTTGTAGCTAGTTAGTCCTTCTCATCTCCAGGGTAGGTCACAGAATGCTCACAGAAAAGGAAGCCAATGTCTCCTTCCTCTTTGGGTCTCAGAGTCCAGACACCATGTAGCAGGAAGCTCACTACTGAGACACTCAGCATCTACCAGGTGGGCAAACTCCCTTATTTCCCACACAGCCAAACTTGATCACCATTATTCCCGGCTCAGGCATCCTTTCCTATAAGGCTGGTGGTTGACGTGGAAGGTTCTGGGCATCCAGGCCGTGGTGCCATCAAGGGCCTTGTGCTGCCAACCTCTGATGTGGTCCTTGATCTCACTCCATATCCATCTCAGTATGAAGCTGCCTTCTGACTGGGGCTATGTCTTATCTCTGACCCAGCTCTTGCTCATGCATGATGACTGCTCCCTGCCTGTTATTACCCCAAACGATAGCTGCTATGTCTTGTGGCTTCTTGTGAAACTGCCTTTGCAAAACTATAACTGAAGAAATCATGACAGTGAGAGAAATCAGACCTAACCATTCTGCTTCTAACCTTTAGGCTATCCTTATTCATTCCTAAGCATAGGTGGAATTAACTTTGGGAAGGAATTCAGTTCATGATTTGACTCTGAAACAAAATTGATTATAGCCCTTTCCCGAAAAGATCCTCTTCTTGCCTGGGGACCAGTCTGCCTTTGCAGGACTAACAAATTAGCTACAAGATTAGAAATGACCGTTTCGGGGTCATGTAGCCTCTGGCTCCAAGAGTCTGAACCTCCTTAAATTGCTCCTAGGGATCATATCACTTTTGGAAAACCTAAAATCGGTGCTTGAGATATCTTGCAGACCCTACATTCTGGGTGGATCAGCTGACATCACCCAGACCTGTCATCTGACTCAACCAGTTCTGCCATCCCACCCAGGAACAGAAAACAGCAAGAAAAACGAACTCCAACCCCCTATGATTCCATCTCCAACCTGAGCAATCAGCTCTCTCCACTTCCCAAGCCCCCACCTGCCAAATTAAAACTCTGATCCCCGAGTGCTTGGAGAAACTGTCTGAGTAGTAATAAAACTCCGGTCTCCCGCACAGCCAGGTCTGTGTGAATTACTCTTTGTCCACTGCTATTCCCCTGTCTTGATAAATCAACGCTGTCTAGGCAGCAGACAAGGTGAACCCGCTGGGCGATCACACTTGTGTGCTTCTCTCTCTTGCTACAGTAGTTTTTATTAACTGTTGCTTTCTGGTTTGGGCCCTGCCTACTGCTGCTTTTGGGGACTCAGCTTGGACACAGCCTCTGGTTATTCCTGGCCACTTGCTATAAGGACACAAAGTCGATTCTTCCCTCTCTAAGAATCGGTTTTGTCAGGCCTTCACCTGTGTGCCAGTCCACTGCCTTTGCCAACCGTCCCAGCCTCCTGTCCCCCGCTTGGCATCCACTTCAAAAGCCATCTCTCCCTGCCTCAGCAACTTCTCTTCAGAGAAATGTTTCTCATAAGTCTTAGTGAAGATGGCTCAGTAAATACTTCTAAAAGCTGATGCTTTCCCTTTGCAATGCCAAGTCTGTAAAACCATTTCTTTCCTAAAAATGAGTCTCCGAAGTTACCGTCAGTGAAGACATCCACCTGAAATGTCTCCCTGCCAGCAGCAAGTTGTATTTTCCCCAGATGGTTGCAATAATACTTTCTATTCCACATGCTCTTCCAGCACCTTGCCACTCACACATCAGGAGATAGTGTCTCTGTTTCTTTCTTTGAAACTGGGTGGGGCTTCGTGACCGTCCCAACTAGTGAAGCACAGGGGAGGATTCAAAAGGGGAGACAACTTTCTCCTGCTCTTTCTTGGGATGCTTGCCCTTGCAACCAGCCATCACGCTGTGAGGGAGTCCAGGCCCATGGCTAACAGCCTCAGCTGAGGTCCCAGCTGACTGCCAGCATCAGCCTCCAGCCACAGGAGTAAGGCAGACTCTGAAGAATCCAGCCAGCTCTTGCTGACTGTAATCACAGGGGAGATCCCAGCAAGAACAATCAGCTGAGTTTGGTAAACCCCTAGAACCAAGAGAGACAAACACAAATGACTGCTGTGTTACACTACCAAGTTCGGGGTGGTTTGTTGCACAACAATAGTTTACCAGAACACTGTCTGTCTCCACACATTCTGAGCCTGACCACCCTTTACGGCCCAGCTCATTAGCCTGTTGCCTCTCAGGTAAGCCTTCTTGGATGCCCACAGTGGAGTTCTCTCCCTCTCTGAACTCCTGGTGCTCTCACAGTGCCAGTCTCCTCTCCCATATCTGGGTGCACACCTGATCTCTTGTGACATGGTAAAAGCCCCATAAAACTACCCCATAAAACTGCATACCTCAACCATACCTCGGCTTTCTGTTGAAACTGCTCTCTGTGCTAATGTGACAGGCAAGCAGTCCAAACCCACGCCATCTTGGCTCTTGCACCTTGTAATAGGTAACTAAGGTCTGTAATTCCCATCCACTACCCAGACAATGTGTAAACTAAAGCTTATCTTGACTTCTGTAAACCACTTAAGTAACAATCGTAGTGACAGAAGTCCCCTGGCCCTTGGAAAGTCTGGAGCCCCTCAGCCTCATCTCCTCCCAGAAGGTGATTTACAGAATCCACTAGCCCTCGGAATGTCTGAAGCCCCTCATCCCCATCTCCGCTCCCCATCCTCACCCCCGAGGTGGTTTTAGGGGTATCAAAGGTCTTGACACCCTCCTTTCGAGACCACAGGTTGGAGAGACGCGAGTCCTCTGTGGCCTCCGGCAATAAAGACCCTGCAATTTGGCATACTTTTGTCTTGGTGTTGACTTTCTATGCTCAGTTCAGTACAACACTCCCCCCTCCTTGCAAAGTCTCAATTCATATCTCTCGGCACCTAGCCCAATGCTTGGCACAGAGTGGGTGCTCAATACAGGCCTTCTCTGTCTGGATGCATGAAGGATAGGGGAAGGGATCCTGCAGAGAGAACATCTGCCAGTGGAGAAGAGAGGGTCCTGAGTCACAAAACAGCTTCCACTGCTTTCAAAGGCCTGTTTCTCTGACTAGTGTCCTAGGACATTTTTGGCTTCTCTGCTAAGAATGCAGGGTCATGAGTTATAGTCAAAATAACTTATTAATAAGTATCAAGTTGTCAGAGGTGTTTGAGCCAGAGCAATGCCATCTAAAGTAGGTGCTGAGTAAAATGAGGCTGAGACCTACTGGGCTGCATTCCCAGACAGTTAGGTTAGGCATTCTAAGTGACAGGATGCGATAGGAGGTCGGCACAAGACACAGGTCACAAATACCTTGCTGATGAAATGGCTTCCAGTAAAGAAGCCAGCTAAGCCAGGTGCAGTCGCTCACGCCTGTAATCCCAGCACTTTGGGAGGCCGAGGGGGGTGGATCATGAGGTCAGGAGTTCAAGATCAGCCTGGCCAACAGGGTGAAACCGCATCTCTACTGAAAATATGAAAAATTAGCTGAGAGTGGTGGAGGGCACCTGTAATCCCAGCTACTAGGGAGGCTGAGGCATGAGAATCACTTGAACCCGGGAGGTGAGTTGTGGTGAGTGGAGATCGAGCCATTGCACTCCAGCCTGGGTGACAGAGCAAGACTCCATCTCAAAACAAAAACAAAAACAAAAGCCAGTTAAAACCCACCAAAACCAAGATGGTGATGAGAGAGACCTCTAGCCTTCCTCACTGCTGCACTCCCACCAGCACCATGACAGTTTACAAATGCCATGACGCCAGGAAGTTACCTTATATGGTCTAAAAGGAAAGACATGAATAATCCACCTCTTATTTAGCATATAATCAAGAAATATGCATAAAAATGGGCAACCAGTAGCCCTTGGGGCTACTCTGTCTATGGAGTAGCCGTTCTTTCATTCCTTTACTTTCCTAATAAACTTGCTTTCACTTTACGGATTCACCCTGAATACTTTCTTGCATGCTATCCAAGAACCCCTCTTCGGAGGTCTGGATAGGGACCCCTTTCCTGTAGGAAAGTGCTCCTTGGAAAAAAAGGATTGTCCAGACTGAGGGTTTTCTTAGGATGATAGTGTATGGTCACTTTGGGGGCTGAGGCACTGCAAGTTGTCTTTCATAAGTTCACCAGCAGATGGCACGCTTACTCGTGGTTTCTTGCAAACTGGATTTAGGCACACACATTCATGAAATATTGAGCACCTACTCCATATAAGGCTCTGTGTGAGCTACAAAGGAAGGTAAGCTACAATTCCTGCCCTCCAAGATCTTCCAGTCTAGTGAACTCAATGCTTCTTTAGCTGCTCTTTGGGCTGAAATAGTTCTTCAAAAGTCATCCAATCCTTTCTTCTGTCAGTGTAATTTCACATAATTGATCCTGATGGAAGAGAGGTGTCAATAGTCTTGCCAAGGCCGGGTGTGGTGGCTCACACCTATAATCCCAGCACTTTGGGAGGCTGAGGTGGGCGGATCACCTGAGGCCAGGAGTTCGAGACCAGCCTGGCCAATGCAGTGAAATCCCATCTCTACTAAAAATACAAAAATTAGACAGGCATGGTGGCTTATGCCTGTAGTTCCAGGCTGGGAGGCTGAAGTTGCAGTGAGCCTAGATCACACCACTGCACTCCAGCCTGGGCGACAAAGCAAGACTCCTTCTCAAAAAAAAAAAAAAAAAAAAGAGTTTTGCTGCAAGTCTGGTTATTTTCAGTCTATTTCACTGCTTTAAGCAGATTGGCCAGGTGACCATAGATGAGATCAGAGCAGTGAAGGTGGCGTGGCTAGGAACCAGGAGAACAGGGAGAAAGAGATTTTAAGGCCGGAGGAAAGCAAATTGATTAGGAAATTAGGAGCTGACGCGATTGAAACTGGGCCTGTCAGAAAAGCCTCTCCTGAGCCTTCAGCCAGCTCCCTGTGGCCACACTTCCCTAGAGCCTGTCAGGCTCAGAATATTGGAGCCATGCACAGCCAGCTGCTGGGAGTTCCCTGCCGTCTGCTCCTGCGCTGAGCCCCAGCTCCTCCTGCTTTCCGCTCTCCACACTTTGGCTGGGAGAGACATTCCACCGTTTTGCCTGTTTGGGACAGAGGCAGTGGCTGCAGAGGGAGCAGGAAGGAAGTGGCCTTATATCAGTGTCAGGCCAAGGGGAGGAGAAGAGGAAGTGGCCATTTAAAAACCTAGCTGGATTGTTTCAGAGTGTCTTTAAGGACCCAACCCTGAGCCACCCCTGTGCATTTCTGAATCACCTTTCAAGCTCCTCTGGAACATTCTTTGTGCTTCACAGTGTAAATTTCAGCTTGAAAATCAGAGGAGCCGGGTGTGGTGGCTCATGCCTGTAATCCCAGCACTTTGGGACGCTGAGGCGGGCGGATTGAAGTCGGCAGTTCGAGGCCAGCCTGGCCAACGTAGTGAAACCCCCTCTCTACCAAAAATACAAAATTTAACTGGGTGTGGTGGTGCGCACCTGTAATCCCAGCTACTCAGGAGACTGAGGCAGGAGAATCACTTGAACCCAGGAGGCGGAGGTTGCAGTGAGCTGAGATCGCGCCACTGCACTCCAGCCTGGGTGACAAAAGCGAAACTCAAAAAAAGAAAATGAGGAGAGGCTTCTAGATCAGGAGCCCCCTGGAGTTTTTATTTTGTTCCTTTCCAAATGGATTTCCCCTTTTCTTGCCTCCAGGCGTTTTATTTATTTATTTATTTATTTTATTTTATTTTTTTTAAGATGGGGTTTCACCGTGTTGGTCAGGCTGGTCTTGAACTCCCAACCTCAGGTGATCCACCCGCCTTGGCCTCCAAAGTGCTTGGATTACAGGCATGAGCCACCACTCCCAGCCGAGGTGTTTTATTTTTATAACGAGTATACACTGCCTTTTCTGATTTTCATTTGCCTCTGGCTGTCAAGCTCATTTCTGCAGCAAACCCTGAGAGATTCTAGGAATCCTCCCTAGGAAACATGAATACGGGAACTGAAAGCAAATGCTGGGCCTATTCCACAACACCCTTTGACTTACCTCATCATAGTCTAGCACCATAGAACAGCACCAGAGCCACAGAGAGTCTTGCAGATCACCTAAGTGGGCAGGTGGGGCCCATCATATTCCCAGGGGCCCACAGAGACACTACCCAGCAAGCATGATACATCTCCTAAGAATTTCCACTTCTCTAAACAGTAAGTAATTTTATTTTATGTATTTATGCATTTTCTGAGACGGGGTCTCACTTTGTCACCCAGGCTGGAGTACAGAGGTGTGACCTCAGCTCACTGCAACCTCTGCCCCACTGGGCTCAGGCGATCCATCCACTTCAGTCTCTCTAGTAGCTGGGACTACAGACAGGTCACCTCATCCAGATGCTTTTTGTATATTTTATAGAGACTGGGTTTTACCATGTTGCCAAAGTTGGTCTCAAACTCCTGGACTCAAATGATCCATCTGCCTCGGCCTTCCAAAGTGCTGGGATTAAGACGAGAGTGACTGTACTGGGCCATTAATAGTATTTTAAATCATAGATGACAGAGCGGAGATTCAAATTGCAAATTTATGGCTGTATACTTTAAAGCATAGCTGCCCCTGGTGACCTAAGGGGCTTTGCTTTACATTGGAGTCTGTTTTAACTACAAAATGGCTTTGAATACCCCCTGGGAAGTGTGAACACTGATGTCTGTAGAAAAACATTCTAATCTGTGCAGTGAGGTCGTTACTCTCTGAGCCTTCATACTCCCTAAGTTTATTTCTTTAGCTCTACAAAATCCTCAATCCTTCAAGCAGAACTTGGGGGAACACATTACACATTTTCTAGGGTGTGGGGAAGAGGAAGGAATCCCAAATGGTTTGGTATTAAGGAGATTAGTACTCCTTTAGCAAGAAGTGCTACATAAATGCTGTAACCTGCCGGCCCTTGCCTTTCTTGACTCCATTCATTTTCTTTTCTCTCTCTCTTTTTTTTGAGACGGAGTCTCACTTTGTCACCAGGCGGCAGGCTGGAGTGCAGTGGCACGATCTTGGCTCACTGCAACCTCTGCCTCCAGGGTTCAAGCAATTCTCCTGCCTCAGCCTCCCGGGTAGCTGGGTCTACAGGTGCACACCGTCACGCCCAGCTAATTTTTTTGTATTTTTAGTAGAGACGGAGTTTCACCATGTTGGCCAGGTTAGTCTCGATCTCTTGACCTAGTGATCTGCCCGCCTTCGCCTCCCAAAGTGCTGGGATTACAGGCTTGAGCCACCACACCCGGCCTCTTTTTTTCTTTTGAGACAGAGTCTCACTGTTGCCCAGGCTGTGGCAGGATCAGCCTTTACCACCTTGGCCTAAGCAATGCTCCCACCTCAGCCTCCCAAGTAGCTAGGTCTACAGGTGTGCACCCACCATGCCCAGCTAATTTTTTTTTTTTTTTTTTTTTGCAGAGATGGGGTTTCCCCCACGTTGTTCTCCAACTCCTGGGCTCAAGTGATCCACATGCCTTAGCCTCCTAAAGTGCTGGGATTACAGGTGGAGCCCCAGTGCCTGCCTGGCGGCTCTATTCATTTTCTTCCCCAGGCATCTCCATACTTCCCAGGTGTGAGGATGCCTGGGGAAGGCTCCCAAGGCCCCTTCCTCCTTGAAGCTCTCTCTCCCTTGGCCTCCCTGCCATCAGTTTCTCCTACATCCTTCATCACTGTTTCTCTGTTTCCTCTGTGGGCTCTTAGTCACCCTCAAAGAGTGTTTCTTGGGGTTCTGAGCCCGCTCCTCTTTTCTAAGTTCTCTCTAGACTGAAGACTCCCAAATCTCTTTCTCCATCCTGACTCCTCCTTTGCTCTGTGTCCAATTGTCTACTGGACAGTTTCACTTGAATGTTTCACAAGCATCTCAAATCCAATGAACTAAGTTCATTATCCCTTCCTGCCCCTTAACCTGCAGCTGGTTCTGAATTCCCTAACTTGGTGAGTTGCCCAGCCTAGAAACAAGGAGCCATCCCTGACTCCTCCCTGCCTTTCTGCTGCACCCCACCCCCAGAAGACAATTGCTTATCAAGTCTGGCAGATTCTGCCTCCTCAACAACCCTCAAATCCATCCCCTACTTTCCATCCTCGGGGCTACTGCCAGTTATTGCCTCTTCCTTTATTTTATTTTATTTTATTTAAGACGGAGTCTCTCTCTGCTGCTAGGCTGGAGTGCAATGGGGTGATCTCGGCTCACTGAAACCTCCGCCTCCCAGGTTCAAGGAATTCTTCTGCCTCAGCCTCCCGAGTAGCTGGGACTATAGGCATGTGCTGCCATGCTAGGCTAATTTTTTGTATTTTTAGGAGAGATGGGGTTTGACCATATTGGCCAGGCTGGTCTCAAACTCCTGACCCTGTGATCCACCCACCTTGGCCTCCCAAAGTGCTGGGATTACAGGTGTGAGCCATGGTGCCCAGCCTATTGCAATAATCTTCTGATGGGTGCCCCTGGCTCTCCTCTCACCTCACAGGGAGTCATAGTCATCTTCCTAGAATGTTTTTCAAACTGACCATGTCGTTTTCCTATTTAAGGTCCTTCAGTACTCCCACTGCTCTCAGGACAGTGCACCTGCTCCAAGTGGTGTGCAATGTCCGCCATGTTCTTCTGGTCTCTGCCTAGTCAACGGCCCCATCTCTCACTGAATCCTGTCTTTCATCTCAGGTGTCAACTCTACTGATAAACTTGCCATTCTCTGGTTGAACAATGCTGTTCCAAGATCTTGCCCCTTCTTGTTGTTCCCTAGCCAGCTCTTAATCATCTTTCCTGACCCCAGGCTCTCCCCCAGGGAAAAAGCTTTAAGCATCCTTTGTTACTCACTGTCCCCTACACCCTTTCCTTCGTGCCCCTGAAAGACTTCAAGGCCCTGATATTAGTTTACTCATTAGATGAGTAAACTTCTTGAGGTCAGGATCCAAGTTATATTCTTCCTTGTATTCCTAGAGCCTAGAGACCAGCACAGAGTGGGGCCCCAATAAATGTCTGCTGAGTGAATGGGTAGATGGATACATGGATGAACAGGTGGATGGATGGACAGACAGATGGATGGACAAATGATGGATGAATGAATGAATGAATGGACAGATGGATGGAAAGATGGGCAAGTCAGAAGATCTCCAGCCTGGACTGGATCTCTAAGGTCTCTGGGATGATGGGTGGAGCTCAGCCAGCCACATTTGCTTACTCTTTCCTCAGCCTCACACTCAGGTCCCCCTCATTTGGGATCAATAAGGAAAAGAAAGGTTTCACCACAGGAGAGGAGAGAGAAGATGTAGCATCAGGATGCTGATGAGGGAGAAAAAAGAAGAAAAGATGACAGAGGAAGTGGCAGAGACAGTTGGAAGCTGGAGGGCAGGGGCCCTACATCCTGCCTGTAACAAGCCCCACTTCATCCCCAGCAGCCATCAAATACCAACCTAGAGGCGTTGGAAATAGAGCGCACAGAGAGGACATAAAGATACTGAAAATGTTAGACATTTGTGAGAGTCCTGAGAAGCAGACGAGCCCCTAAGTGTGCTAGACCTCCTTCTAGAATGTCCAGCAGATAATCTCTTGGTGATGAGCTCCAACTGCACTGTCTCTGCAGATGTGGGTGCTGCTGGCCAGGTGGGGCCAGTCTAGGTATGGTTATGTAAATGAGGTCAGCCAGAATGAGTATCTCTTTCTTAAGGATATCCTAAGTAGTGATGTTTACTGGTTTTTCTGTGATTTCAACATCAGGCTTGTGCCTGTTTGTGTGGTGGGTAACCCCAGCATCACCTTAGACCCAACACAATCCCAAAGCCCTTCCACATCCCTCAAGTCCTGTTTATCTGCAAATGGGCTATCTAAGACCAAGCCCAAATAATTGGCAGTAGGCAGAGAGAACAACATAATCAGGTGAGAGGTTCTGGAAAAACAGCAAACAAGGCAGATCCTACTTGGCTTCCTTTATCTCTAGCTCTGCATAGACAGCTCCTAAGAAAAGTGCACTGACAGTCTTTGGGTAGAAAAGCGGGGTGACCACCTGCCATGACTGCCTGAGATAGTCCTGTTGCCTTAGTGTAGTTAGGAATACTACCACACACTACTTACTATCAAAAGGATTCTGGTTTAGAGACACATTGTACAACTGCTCTGTTTACAAGGTGCTCTAAGATCTGGGAAAAGTCCAAGTGTGACTGCAGGAACTGCTCTTCTTTTCCTGGATCTACCCTAAAGCCATTTCACAGCACAGGTTGGCATGTCCTCACAGGGAAATTTATCAACAGTCCTACGACTCCAGAGAGGACAAACCCAGACCAAAGAAGGAAATGTAGGAGTTTGCCCTTTTAGTAAAATCCTGGGCAGAACTCCGAGGCTCATCTCTCCGTGATACTGAGAATTGAAAGGAAAGGAGGAAATCCCATGGGATCGCCATCTTTGGGCAGAAGCCCTTGGTCTCTGACACTGATGGTAGTTCTGCAGTTGAATGTACCTGTTTAACTATTGCTTGCTCAGTGCAGCTGTGACCAGGAATTCTTCTGATTTCTCCTCCTACAACTTGGTTGGATCAGATGAAGATGGCCCAATCTGCATGAAACACTGGTTGGATGCTTATAGACATTTTAATCTGGGAGGGCGAGCCTTGTTTATATGATGGACCTGGCCTGAGGGAAGATGTTGCTTAAGGTAGAAAGCAAGAAAACCTAGATAAACACTTTTTTTTTTTTTTTTTTTTTTTGAGACACACTCTCTCTGTTGCCCAGGCTGGAATGCAGTGGCGCAATCTTGGCTCACTGCAACCTCCGCCTCCCGAGTTCAAGTGATCCTTCCATCTCAGCCTCAAGTAGCTGGGATTACAGGCACACACCACTATGCCTGGCTGATTTTTTAAAAAATTTTTTGCAGAAACAGGGTTTCCCCTGATCTCAAACTCCTGGGTTTAAGCAACCTGCCTGCCTCAGCCTCCCAAAGAGCTGGGATTACAGGCGTGAGCCACCGTGCCTGGTCAAATACTTCATTTTCTAGATCATAAGACGCTTAACTTTATTCCTGGAAAAAAGTTGATTCAGCAAACCAGGGCTTTAAGTGAAGCTGGTTGAGGCCTGAACCCTTTCCTGCCCAGGGTGGAAGATGTAGCAGCTGAATCTATAGGCCACCTGAGGTGTGGGGTGAGCAGCTGCCTAGTAAACCTTTCAGGGCCTCCCTGCAGTGAACTGCTGTGGGCATTAGGAGGCTGCAGAAGTTCCTTCTGAGAATGCTCTGGAATATAGCAGAAAGTTACACACAGAGACACTCACATAACATTCGTAATCACACTGAAGTGCACACCCAAGATCCGAGGGCGGTTTCTTTTCCAACACAGTCTACACTCTGAAAATAATGTAATTCAATGTTAGAGAATAAGACGTAACATCAGCCCTTGACTTCCTTTGGTCTTAGAAATACAGTGAACAAGTTTGAGAAAACCTACAAACTACAAGATAGGGCTTTGTTTCTCGAGGCGCTCACTCCTTCCTTACTCCTCCTATTTCTGGAAACATCAGTTTCTCTTGCAGATTTTTCATGTTTCCCCAAATCCAAACTCACAAGTTCCCAAAAAGGGCAGTGCTCCTTGCCTGATGCACAGCAGGATGGACGAGGGCAGGGAGGAGGCAAAGAAAATGGTACTTCCCTTTAAAGCCTAGCTCTCCTCCCCTACCTAGGCCCTCCCTGCCGGAGGCTCCTGGGAAGCTTCTTCTCTGTGCAGAACATCGCATTTCTGGGCTGTTTCCCATCCAGGCAAGGGGTGAGGGCTCTCCTCTGGCCCAGGCAGCAGCTCTGGAGGATGTGAGCTTCTCTGCCCCTTGCAATGCCTACACAGGACACTCAGGAAGGGATGGGGACTGGATGAGGAGGTGGGGACAGAATGCCCCCTGGAACTGCCCCAGGGGCAGTTTGAGTGGCCTGAGCCTGTGTCTGTCCTACTGAAGGTTGGAGCCCCAGAGAAAAGCCTCTATGGAGGCACCCACTTTTCAGAACTGCTGCTTTTGGGGGAGAATACCTTTTTCCAGGTGTTATCCTTGGGGTAGCAGGGAAGACTGGGAAAAACTAAGGGGACAAGAGCTGTTGGAGGGGGAGTTACATTGGTTGAGTGTCTACTACATGCTGGGTGCCCATGAAGGTGTGTGGGTCCTACAGGACGTCCTTTTAGCCCTCACTTCCCTGTAGATTACACGCGGTTCACAGATGACTCTGAACCCGGAGGGGCTGTCTAGGCCCAGGGCCCAGCTAGTGAGCGGATGGGCAGAATCAGATCTGCCCTGGAAGGGTCCATCTTACCCTGGCGCCCAAGATGAGTTCCTTACCCTCTGCCACCGGTACACGCAAATTCGAGACACCACTTTCGTTAGGGGCCCAAGTTTATCGTGGGTCTGATCTCTAAGGTCGCGTCTCCGTCTTCTCACCCGACTGAGAGGAAACCCTGAAATGTCCCTCACCTGTGCAAGACGTTTTCCGCGGTGGCGACGACAGGGCGCACGGTGGGACCGCAGCGCGAGCACGGGGCGCGCCCGGAGTCGGTGACTCCTGAACCCCGCCCCTGTCGGCCGGGCCGTCCCGGGGCCTGGGAGGGCAGCGCCGCCGGGCTTCGCGCCGTGACATCAGCCCTGGAGTGGTGCAGTGTGCAAAGCGCACTGGTTGGCGTGGCCCGGGACACGCCTCCCCTGGAGCGGAACAAAACGGCGCGCAGGCCCGGCGCACCCAGCCGCCACTTCCGAGAGCGCCTGTGCCCCGCGCGCCGCCGAGCCAGCTGCGAGGTGAGTGCACCCCGGCCGCGCGGCTCCGTCCCCCGCGAGGGGCGCCTGGGCACGCACCCAGCCCCTCCCAGTCTCGCCCGCCCCGCCGCGGCCCCGGGGCTGTCGCGGATGGAGAGCTGTGAGAAGTGACCGCAGTTAGCCGGGGCAGTGCTGCTCTTTCCTGGAGGCGCTAGGTCCCGCCACATCCCGCGGCTTCCTGGGCTTTCGGGACACAGTTGACTTCCGCGTGTCGGTGACCCAGGGTGACCCGGCCTCCCCCAACCGCCTGCAGGTCGGGCAGAACAATCGGCGATTCTGCGCGCCACTGACGCTCATTGTATGGCAGAGAGATGAGGGCATCCGCCGCCCCCTCCCTCACCCTCCTGCTGGGGAGAAAATGCCCGCGGGCGGGGTGGGGCAACCATCTGGCGTCATGGGCCGGACCTTGGACATCTGTGTCCCTGAGGCAGGTGCGAGTGTTCCCTCTTGTGAAAGAACTGCATGGAAACCTCTCCACGCCCAGTCTTGGTGCCAGGTGGTGATAGTTACTGAAGCCTGAAGGAGCCTGCAGTCAGTATTTTGTGGCCTCAGTCCTTGAAAGCTGAGGAGGAAGAAAGGGGCTGGTATTGAGAACGTTTTAAGCAAATCACAATGTGTTACCTAACCGTCAGCCCTCTGAGGCAGGTAGTGTACCTACTGGTACAGACCAGAGAATATTTTGCATGTTCCTGGTTCTGGTGCTGTTATGATCTAACCGGGATCTAGGAATCGGCTGGAGCAATAGTGGGCTCAGGCTCTGCCTAGATCCCTGGGCTCCAGCCACCCACCCACTGCTCCCTGAGAGTGAATGAATGGGCAGGCCCTCCCCGGGCTGGGATACCGTCACAGTGGCACCCAGGAAATCCACTGGATCCTGGTAGAAAGTGTATCAATGTATCGTGAAGAGGTGGCCTGGAGTCTTACTGGGGATTGTTTGGAAGGCAGAGTTTTCCTCTTGGATTTGCCACTTAACACATAGGTTTCCTTGGACAAACTGTTTAACTTCTTAATGCGTCAATTTCTTTCAGGGATGCTACTTGGGGAGTGTATTACACAGAACCTCCAAGGCAGGAGTGCTCTCTCAGTTACATCTTCTTCCTTGTCCTCCACTCATCCGTTGCCTCCCTCCCAGAAGCTAGAAGGGCTGGAGGTGCTAGCGGTCTCTCTGTGTCCTCTCAGAGCACGTGCTGGGGATTTCCCCAGGTGGGATTTAGGGGACTGAGCTTCCCTGCTCCCATGCAGCTGCTGCCTCCTGACTCTCCAGCTGCACTCTGGCTCAGGAGGCCAGGCTACCTCTTTTGAGAGAGACCGTCCTCAGCCCTCAGCTGCTGGTGGGCAGCTCTTACCCATTGTTTCCTAAATCCAGCCTCATGCTGCCAGGCTCTCTCAGTGAATGATCCTTTGCCTTGGAAAGGATATCTGGGGCGGAGGCAGTCAGACAAGGAAGGAAGTTTATCCTGCAGAGGGTGTAGTGTGGGTTAGAGGAGAGGGAGGAGAGAACCTTCTGCAAGGCCTGAGATGCCCAGGATGGAGGGTATGTGGGGGATGCAGGAGAGAAGCTGATGAGAAGGCCCATCAGCTCTGCAACTGGCCTGCTAATAAGATGGGAAAAACAGGGCTGCTGTGGCCTCTTTGCCTCTGCTGGTCTGTCTTAGCACCTTCCTTCCTGGCCCAGGTGTTTGCTCTTTTAATTGCACACTTGTACATCTGTGTCTGGAGCTGGTGAGTCCTGACTGGGCCAGAGTTGCAGCCTGGGAGTGTAGAGACGCTTGACTGGGTGATCAGTAAACATTTGATGAATGAGTGGGGTAGCCATGGTCTTTCAGCTGAGTTGCTCTACGGACAGACATTCATAAACCTTGCAAATAGTT